>MU225843.1:2963493-2992808 GCA_018584345.1 Thuja plicata
TAACACAAAGGGCTCTCTGAAAATAAAGAATAATGCAAGCATACATTCAATAAATTCACATAGATAGCAGTAATTCACACACCACGAATGAAGCACCCAATGTAGATCTTTATTGTATTAAAAAGTCATCCTTTTACATTGCTTTTTGATTACAATATATAAAGTTTTGATCTACAACTCTGATTTTCAGAGTTAGGGCATCAGAGAGTCTAAACTAAAGAAATAAAACTAAGACTAGAACTTTGCTGAAGGTAAACTACTGCTAATTGATACTATGTAACTTGCATGGATTCTTAAACCCATTTACAATCCATTTTCTTATGCAAAGAGGGCAAAATCTGCCAAAGAAGAGAGAGAAAGGAGGAGAATTCCTTCTGTGAACCGGGAGTCTTCCTCTTGATTTTGGTTGATGCTTCTTGGATTATTCACCTGGAACTGTTTCTGGCGGTGGGAACTGATAGGAAACCTTTAGTCCTTCCAAAATGAACTCAAGTTTCCCATTGATATGATCTAGAGTCTAACTGGTGTCTAAAAAAGTGACCTCGCTGAAACCCCCAATTTTTTGGACCTCGACCTCTACCCTAAAACTTTAATGCCTTTAAAATTTCCCAGGTGCTCCTCAAAATCTTCAAACTCAGAGGTCCCAAAAGTTTGGACTTGTCATGGGCAAAAAGGCTGAAAAAAACTTGGGGAGTCCGAAAGGCCAAAATCTTTGAAGGCCGAAAGGCTGAAAACTCCTTGCTTTGGGAGGCCAGAAAACCAAAATTTTGGAGGCTGAAAGGCCGAAAACTCTTCCTTGGCAGAATTTTGGCAAAGTGTTGAAAATCTTTCCCTGTCTACCTGGTAATTAAACCTTGGAGCCTTATCCAGTGAAGAACTCTGGGTGAGCTGCCCAGAGCCTCTGCACTATCTCTTGGACTTCCTCAAAATTGATCTCTTTTCTTTTTATCTTAGTGACCCTTCGTTCTTGCTTCTTTTTGAAGATAGTCAATTCAGAAGTGAAGAACGTGATCTCTTCTTCATGCTATGACATTCTGTGTATTTTGTCTTTCATGTAGAATAGTTACTGCAAGGCCTCCTTGGTATTGACTCCAGCCATAATGTCTCTGAACTGTTAAACCACTTCCTTGGAGGGACGTAGAGCCTGTTGGCTTTCATCTCGGTAGACATTGAGGCCGACCCCTATGAAGAAGGTATCTATATCTTTGATCCATTTTATTACCTCCTCCCGCTTTTCATCTATAAGGGCCTGGTGTTTCTTGTAAGCCTTAACTATTTTGGTCATTTGTTTGATCCAAGTCTCAAATTTATCCAATTCTTTTCCCTCATAGACTTTTACCAAAATTTGGAAGCATTGCTTTTGAATTATCTCCAAATCTTGGAGAGTTGCTTGCCACTTAACTACCTCTGCATCCATACCCCCATCATCTTCCACCAGGTCGATGAGTGAATTAACCTCAACCAATATGGTCCTGTATGGCCTAAATATTGATGGGATTGCCTTGTCTCTGAATTATTTGAAGTCATTTATCCAATCAGCGCTTGCCTGGATAAAAGAGGGAGTCAAACCTGTCGGTAAATCTGGTGTAGCCATTTTATCAAGCATGGCCTGTAGTGCAGCCTTTGAACAATTTGGGTCAATAGGACACAACATATTTTGGATGAACCCTTTTAAGGCTTCATTTTGGTTTGTTAAAGTTTTGATGGTTTCTTCATCTTTATTCATGAACCCCAGAGCATGTTTTAGCCCTAAGGCTGCTAGTGTCTTGCTCCCCTCTCTTGTAGGTTCACCCAAATCTACCTCCCTGAATGTATAGCCTTCTGATGAAACTGTCGTCTGAGAAGTGCTCGGGGGAGGGATAGCTATCTGGGCTTTCAATTGACCCCTAGTGTCTTGAGTTACATATGACATGATATTTGTAGGTGCATTGATTTCTTCCTGGTGGAAAGCTTGTCTCACATATGTCATACTTGTGTCCTCTCCATCCAATTCATTGGTGTATGTTCTTCTCCTAGGTTGTATCTCCTTGGTAAACCAAGTAGGTTTACCAGATGTAGTTATAGGTTCATATGGTGCAACCTGGAGGATCAAAGTGAGGCTTTGTATTTCTGGCTCTTTTTCTTTTTCTGATTCCTTTTCTTGCCCTTTTCCTTGTTCATTCCCTCCTTCCTTCATTCCTTCCCCTTCAACATCCACATCCATTTCTCCTTCTTCCTTCTCCCCTTATACCCTTGCTGGTTCAGTTACCAAGTTTCCTCCTTTGTCCAGTGCCTCTTCCTCTGAAGTGTCAGTTGATACCTCTGACCTTAGACCGGTTATGGCCTCCAGTGTGGATTGGAAAGGTGATGTGTCTTTAATACTTACTGCTCCTTCGGTTTCCTATGTGGCACATGTTGGAGGGATTAATGTTGGTGGGGTAGGTGTTGATATGGCTGGAGTGGGAGATGGGAGAATGGTAGTAGAGTAGGGTGGATTTGGCGTAGGAGTGAGTGTTGGGGTTGTAATTAATGGTGGTGGATTAGGAATTGGAAGTGGTAGAGAAGTTGGTGGGGTAGGTATATGAGGGGGTGGAGTGGAAACATAACTCCCTCTAGCTACATTGTCTGTTACTAAACTTTGAGTTACCCCACTGTCTTAGGTTTTAGGCCCAGGAGCAGAATCATAGCCTACTAGTGGAGCAGGAACATTCACCAGAGGATTGGTGAACTGGACCAGTGGAGGAGTAAGGATGAGCTAAGGTTGTATGAGCGGTGGTCCCCTGGTGTATGTATCTTGGCCATGATCTAAAAAATCCCTCAAGTCCTTCAAAGTCAGAAAGCATAAACTCATTTGACCGTAAGGCATCCAAAGGATTATCCTATTATTTGGGATCCTCTTTATGTTTCTTGGTGGTCTCTTTTTCTCTCCTTTTTTGCAACCCCATATTTCAGACCAGGGGCTCATTTGTGCCCTCCTCCTCAGGCTCTTCTTGTACAGTTTCTAACTGTGGAGATTCAGAACTTCTCTTCCTCTTATATGTTTTCTTCTCCTTGGTGGGGGAAGATTGGCCAGAAGTAGATGGGCCTTCTCCTGATTGGGGTTGTGACAGTCCTACTGGTGGGTTAATCTGGCCCATCATTCTAGTTTTCTTAGGCCTAGGATTAGAGCCATATTCAACTGGTTGTTCATGACCATACACCATTCTTGTTTTCTAAGGGGGAGCCTTCTTATATTTAGGAGCTGTTGACTTATCTCCTCGTTATTTATCTACTTTCCTAGAGGGCTCCATTAATGTTTTCACCGGGATTAGACTCATCTGGTGTGGCTTCTTGATCCAAGATATAGTGGTCTTTATCATGTGCCTTGCCCTAAAGTCTATGTCATCATTTTCATCCTTGTCTACCTCGGTGTTCATGATTGGCCGGTCATACACCTTATCTTTTGTGTAAATGTCTTCTAAGACCTCCTCTGAATCACATTCCCATACCTTCGAGGAAATAGGAACCTTCAACACCTCTTTTTCCAGAGCTAGGTTCATTTTACAGTAATCTCAGATCGTGACCTCATGATCATCTATATAGTTTATCCAATGATCTTCCAGACGTGGCTCATGTACGTAGAATTTGCCGATGATATGGCTATAAGTACCTATAGGATCAAAGTGAGCTCGTACTGTCTTATAAAGCTGTAAGGGACAGTCATCCCATTCAAAAGCAAGGGATTTGCAAACCTTCATATCTTGTAGTGTATAGGGTCCCAAAGAGATGGGAAAGTCCCAATAGTACTTCTTCTTATGTTTTATGTGCTTGTATGCATCCTCAAGCTGCCTGGCCATCTCCAATATGATTATCCAGTCAGATGGGTACCTGGGCAACTTCTTTGGTTATAAGGTTGACCTGGCTATCCTGATATATGTGAACGTCCTGAACTAGATAAAATAGGCCCCAATGGTCCTTACCTTAGCAACAGCCTCTTCTGACATCCTTTTAGCAAAGTCACCCTCTATAGATCGGATGACTGTGAATATGAATGCATCATTGACTATCCTGTAATCCCAGGAATCCTCTGGCATGTTTTCTCCTTTTACCAGCTGCGGGTATACAAGATGGGGCCATGCATATGGATCATTCAGACTTCCCCTCTTGGTGAGACTAGGATAGTTTGCCCGTGTAGCTAGTAGATACACCACGTAAGTGCTCATGTAAAACTTGGGGTTATGTTTTATGGCTGTCAATTTCTCATCGAGATTGTCACTGATGATGGTGCCCCAGTCAAATCTTGCCTTCCGTTCCCAGATCCTTTCTATTAATAGGATCATCTAGTGCTTGAGTTGGGTGGACTTTGGTAACCCATAGACCCTGCTTATCATTGTTATAGCTACCCAGATATCATCCTTCATATAACCTCTCTAGAGGTTTATCTTTTCTGGTTTGTTCTTGGGAAGTGGTTGCTTAAGGTATTCCTTATTCATCATCTCATTTACGGCTTGCTCCTTGTTGCCAAACCACTTGGTCCCATTTTCAATATAAAAGTCATAGAATTTGTCTATGCCTTTGTGAAGGTGAAAGATGTCCTCAATGATATCTAGCCTGATGTCTAGCACCACCTGATCCTCAGAGTTTACTACCACCCTCTTATCTAAATCGTAATGATGAGCTAGGGTGATGATCAATTCTGAAGATGAAACAGCCATGGGGTGTGCGGCTGTGTTTACTAGCCTAGATAGGACTAATGAGGTATAGTCCTTGGATCTATTCACTAGTTGGGAGCACTGAGTCAAGAATTCATTCCAATCCATGTTCCCAATGTTGGTGTCAATTAAATTGCTATGTTTGTTCCCCACCTTTGAGCTAGGGGGATTCCCCTTATATTGATACTTCATTGGGGATGTTATCTTGGGTTCAGTCATTCCTGCAAGGAAGACAAATATCAGTAGCTTATTGAACAAAGCCAAAAAAAACAATTTAAACTAGGAAAGCAAACAAAGAGAGTTAAAGAAAAACAACTAAGTGCATGTTTTCAGACTTTTAGACCTTTCGATGTTTCAGACACCGAAAACTTGTTCGGAGACCGAAAAGTTTGAAAGTGCGAACAGGCATGTGGAAGGGCCAAGTCCACCAGGGATTTTGGAGTTTCAGACACTGAACTGGTAGGGGCTTGCTCAAGAATGCCAAATCGTATGAACATGGTGAGGAACCCGGATGGACTGATCAGAGGTCTCACTTTTGGCTTTTTGGACTTTCGGACCTTTCAGATGTCTGAAAGGCCGAAACATTCAAAATGACACTTGGCGAAAGTGAAGATCCTATTTTTTAGCCTTTTAGATGCTGAGAAACTATGGCATGCACCGCGACTGACAAAAACAAAAGACCCTAAACCTAGACCTAATAACACTAGAAAACCCTAGGGCCGACAGGGAGGGACGTCCCTGTCGATGAATGAAGACATAGAAGCCTGAAAAGGCAACAAAAAAAAGTGCCCTAGGATGGACAGGCACTAGGGGCACTAAAAAGACCCTAAACCTAAGTAAATCTGAAAGCACCAAGTGAGGAAGAGCGAAGAGAGCCTACCTTGAATGATCGAGCAGAGGGAGGGAAACCAGGCAGCTTGGAAGAGGAGGCGATCAGTGAGGAAAAGCAGACGAAACACGAGCGAGAGCACACACACATAAAATTGTAAAGTGAAATGAAAAAAGGAGGTTACCCCTTTTATAACCCGTGGGCTGACATCAACAGTTTCAGGGTTTCAGACCCTGAAATGCCAAAAATGCCAGAGGACCAAGAACCTTTCAGCCTTTTGATGTTTTTGGAGTCCGAAATCACCGAAAGGTCTAGTCTTTGGCCTTTCAGCCATTTCAGCATTTCGGAGGACCTAAGTCTGCTGAAAGGCCAAAAAAGGGTTCTCCTTTCCTATGGTTGGGTTTCAACGATCATCTGTGGTGGCTGACTGAGTTTCTATGAGGGGTAGACACGACAAAAGGAGGAAAAGACAAAAAAAGAAAGGGGGTTCCCCATGGCCAGAGGACCTAAATTGGGGTGTGTGTTGTGGACCCACAACAAATAGCCCTAACAAAAGGAGGAATGACCGAGGTATTTCTTTATCATCAACACTCTTCCAAAAAGTAGCTTTGTAGTAGAACATAACCAAGAGGCAGTGGAGTCGATGATTTTTTAATGAATTCCAATATGGGGTTCTTCCATTAGTTTCCCTGTGTGTTTTCATGTGTGTTCATTCCTTGACCTTTGGTAGTGACAACTAAGGCACTTTCTAGTTATCCCCAGCCTTCGCCAAATAAATCAGGGTGTCCCGAAAAGAGCTTTGCTGCCAGTCAGGCATCCATAGCCTCGACAAATTTTTCCCTAAGTACCAAGTATAACCTTGCTCTACTGACAGTCGAGCGTCCATAGCCCTGGTAGAGGTTGTCATAATCACCCAAGTCCATCCTATCTGCTAGGCTATAACTTTCCTTTTTTTTTTTTAAATTATTTGTGAGAGCTCCATCTTTTGGGAAATCATTTTGTTCCTTCTATTTGCTTGGAGATGTATCAAGCCTTGGACGTTAGTGTGTTCCATGCATTCAGGTCTGTAACCTCTTTTCTTCTTCTTTTTTTTTTCTGGTTCAAGCAATGATTAGGTGGTGTTTGTCAGACCTTTCACTCGTGACCTCTTTGGGGCACTTTTCTTTTGAGTGTTTGTTTTGCTTTCCCTTTTGTCTCTTCTTTCTTTTGTTATTACCTTCGCATTCAGTTCAGACTTGGGTTCTGGGATCGGTGGGTACTCGAACCTATGCACTCAGGTTGGCTACAACTAAAAAACGCCTTAGAAACCAATGCCCTCTGGTGTTGTACCTTAATATGTCTTGTGATCAGGATGACCAAACTTTGAACTCCTTCTTGTTTGTCAATGATAATCATCACTAATTTGTCTTTTGGGAAGGTTCTCTTACGCTGCATGTATCCTTGGAGAAATCTGACTAAGAAATACCTCTACTCCCCTTGTAGAACACCTTGGACTGGATCCAAAACACACCGACCTGAAACAACAAAACAAGCCCCGACAAAAGAAAAGGACAAACACGAGCAAAAAAAAAAGGACTGATGACGAGGATAACAAAGAAAAAAGGAAAAAAAGCAAAAGTGACTATGGTACAAGGGACGGAAGGCAATCCCACTTAGAATCCAAAGTAATGTTTGAGTAATTTCCCATTGACTGGCAATGGGGTCAACTCTCCATCCAATGTGCTGATCCTAAAAGTGTTCTCCCCAAGGATCTCTAATATTTGATAAGGGCCTGTCCACAGTCTTTGGAACTTGGTGTTGCTACCTGGATTTTCTCTTTCCTTATTCCACCGGAGGACAAGGTTAGAGATCCTGAAGGTTTTGATGGTAGCTCTCTTGTCGAACCACCTTTTAACTACAACCTGATGCTTTGATACATGTTCCAGGGCCAAAGTTCATTTCTCCTCTAGTTTTAGGAGATTCATGAGTCTGACTTGTACCTGATCTTCCTCAGAATTGGGATCTTCAGGTTCATAGGAAAGATCGATTGCAAGCCGTAGACAAGTTGGTATGGAGACGTCCCCAGGGCATTCTTGATCCTTATGCGATCAGTCCATAAAGCATATTTCAGCTACGTGTGCTAGTCCCTGGGGTTGTCATCTAGGAGGTGTTTGATCACTGTTGTTAGATTTTTGTTTATAGACTCTGCTACGCCATTGCCTTGTAGATAGTAATTTGAAGAGAATTTGAGGATTACCTGGTTTTCAAAGACCCATTATGTGAGTGAGGCCAAGGAGAAAGAGGGGGCATTGTCATATACCAGATGGAATGGCATCCCAAACCTAGTCATGATGCATTCCTCCATGAATTTGGTTATGACCTCAGTGGTACAATTCTTTAATGCTTTCACCTCCGTCCAGCATGTGCAATAGTTGATAGATGTTAAGATAAACTTATGTCCTACCGATGAAGCGTGGTTAATCACTCCAACAAAATCCAAGCCCCATTGGGAAAACAGGCATACCTCATAGACTGGTTGTAAGGGCATTGCTGGATTTCTCTCTTGAATCGCGCTAGTTTGGCAAGTGTGGCAGGATCTTACGTGCTCACCGGTATCTTTAAATATCGTAGGCCAAAAATACCCTGCCCTCAGGATTTGATGAGCTGTGGCCTCCATCGATCCATGTCCCATTTTGTATTTGTCATGAAAGTCCACCAGTATTTGTTTCACCTCCGTTCTATCCAAACACCTTAGGTACAAACCCTCGTAATTGCATTTTTAGAGGTGTCCACTCTTTAGCATGTAAGAGGTGCTTTTGATCTTTAAAGATCTTCTCTAGGAACTGTTCATTTCCTTAGGGCAGTGATTCTCCAATAGATAGTACACTGTCTTGGTACCATACATTCGTGATCATGCCTTGGTCGGTGTATGTTTGGCAGACCAGACCTTCTTCAAACTCAAAGATCAGCTTCGTCAGGCCCTGGCCCCTTATCAATTTCATTGGTTGGATTTCTAGGTCAAACTCTTGGAGAATTTCCATCCATTTTCCTCTCCGCTCTCTCAGTTCATTTTGCATCAGGAGGGATTTAACTGCCACATCTAGAACTATCCCAATGACTTTACTCCTTAAAATATAATGCCTGAACTTCTTCACCACCTTGACAAGAGAAAATGATTGTTTATCCAAGCTTGGGTATATGAGCTCAGCATCTTTGAAAGGGAAACTCATAAAGGCGATGGGTCTTTCATCTTCACTATTCTTCTTCTGCATGAGAATGCCTACGCATGAGTGTTCCGATGCGAAAGAATAGACCTTGAAAGGGATGGTGTAGTCAGGACTAGCTAGGAATGGTGTTGTGGCAATGGTAGTCTTAATCTCTTTGAAAGACTTCTTGGCTAGGAGGGCCCATTCAATCTTGGCATCTTTCTTGAGCATGTCATTCAATGGTTTCACTATTTCTGTGAAGCCACTGATGAATTTTCTGACAAAGTTGATCCTTCCGAAGAAAGATTTTAGTTCCTTGCAGCTATGAGGTGGTGTCAATTTTAGGATCACCTCCACCCTTTTGGGGTCAATGGATATCCCCTTTTCAAAGATGATATTCACGAAGAGCTTTCCTTCAGTTACCCCGAACACACATTTCTTGGGGTTGAGGGAGATCCCAAATTCTCTGCACCTCTGGAGGCATTTTTTGAGGTCGCTTATATGGTCAGCTCTTAGTTTCGAGTAGACTATGAGATCATCCATGTAGATGATAATGCACCTTCCAACTAAGCCTTTGAATTCTATGTCCATTTCTCTTTGGAAGGTGGCTCTAGCATTAATTAGCCCGAAAGGCATCCGTTGATAGGTGAAAGTTCCCCATTTAGTGGTGAATGTCATTTTCAGCCTGTCCTCTTCCTGTAACATCACCTGATTATACCCCAAGTAGCCATCTAGGAATGACATCATTTGAGATCCATTAACCTTTTGCAGCACTTCATCTAGAGATGGGAGCGGATAATTATCCTTTTGGGAGGACTTGTTGAGGTTTCGGAAGTCTACTCACAGCCTGATTTCTCCAGTCTTCTTCCTTATAGGTATTAGGTTTCCCACCCATGTAGAGTGTCAGATCGGGAAGATGATCCTAGCATCAAGTAACTTTTGGACTTCCTTTTGGATCAAGGGCTCCATAGTGGGATTCACGAGTCTTTATCATTGCCTAAAGGGCTTAGAATCCAGTTTCAAAGGGATGTTGTGCACTATGACTAAGGTGTCATATGTCTTTAATTATTCATAACTCCATGCTATGACATCTGGATATTTAGTGAGAAGCTAGACCATTTTCTCCTTTTCTTCTTTGGTCCCCACCTTTCCGATGTGGACTTCTCTCGGTTCCTCTTCCGTGCCCAGGTTGTAGGTGTCACATTCTTTACCATCAGGTGTTAAGTCGGGACGCCTTCATATAACAGTCTTATTGCTATCAAAAATTCTCTCTAGTTCTACCATTCCCTTGGGTATGGCATTGGTTTTCAGGTTTATTATGCTGTAATCATCAGGTTCTTCAGGTTCAACTATTTCCTCCCCGTTCTCCTCGTCGATGATCTACTTTTCAAACACGCCAGCGCACATGATAAACTCTAAGATATGTTGATCATCTTGGAAGACTTGAAAGTTAGTGACATTTTCTGGAATGGCTGGGGCTGCAACAAGTTCAACCGAGAAATTCTTTAGTTTGGATTTCTCCATTGGATGTAATGAACTAGATGAGACAGCCAATGCGTAAGCGACGACATTCTTTCTTCTCAGGATGGTTTTGATGTTGAAAGCATCGAAGTCGTTGATCAGATCCCATGCCTTATTTTTGTAGGTTGAGAGCCTCTTATCATTGCAAGTATACTGACTACGAATTTTCTTGACAACCAATTGTGAGTCTCCTTCCACCATCAAGATCTTGATTCCTTTCTTGTGAGCTAGGAGGAGTCTGTAAACCAGTGCTTCGTATTATGCCACATTATTAGTACAAAGAAACTATAATATATAAGTGGCATAGAAAGACTTACCCCTTGGATTTATCAATTCGATTCCGGCACCTACTCCTTATTTACATTTGGAACCATCAAAGTGCAGTTTCCATATCTGAGGTGGTTTAGTAGGGCTGGGTCTGGTTGAGATTTTCTTAGAAAAATCCTTGGTCTTTGGTTTTCGGCCCCTCTCTCCATCACTGTCAGAAGAAGTTGATTCTCCTATATTTTGAGTATGCCCAGGTTTGAGGAGTTCATTGTCTTTATCTTCCAGTATTCCCTTGTAAGGGGGACATGCTCCATCATCCAAGGTACTCTAGTCACTAAGTATGTTCAGGGTGAGGCTTCTATCTTCCAGATCTGACCCACTGTCTTGATCTTGAGGTGGACTATTTGCAAGGACTAGGTCGACCATACCTGGTGTGACATTGCTCCTGTGTTCTATCCCAAGTACCTCTCCTTTTATCGTCCATGCTTCTGGTGGCTTATTTGGTCAGGAAATTTGAGCCAACACTTGTGACAGTGCTTCTTGAGAACTGGGGCATGTAAACTCAAAATGACTGGCCTGATGTAATCGACAGTATCCAGGTAGCAATAAGATGTTGGGATCTACATCTTGACCTAGGTGCCACAGGCTAGCTGTTGTGCTATTGATGAAACTCTGGAAGAAGTCATCACCAATCTTTAGCTCTAGGAGACCTTGGACGGGACTATGGTCTGACTCTTTGCCTTCTCAGATTTGAAACATGAAAATGTCGTCCAATCGATAAGTGCCCAAATCGGTTTGAGTGAACAAGACTTCATTCGGGGCATTGTATTCGGTGATCATCCTTTTCAGCTTTGGCTCTACATCTATCTTAATTTGGTTGTTTAAACCTCTCCAAGGTAGCCAAAGCTAGGTGAAATCTGTAGAGAGCCATCCTCTTAAGCACTTAGTCCATTCTCGACTTAGCAACATCCCATAGGTCTTAGGGATGTCTACTATGTGTATATTAATGCGTTCTTATATCCGAGGATCTACGACGAGTTGAATGTGTACGTCTTTGAGCACACCAATTACTTTGACCTCAATTTTTTCTAATTGTATGACCAATTGGTTTGTTACTTGGGGAACCATCCCCAACTTCTGGCAAATTGATAGGGGCATGACATTGCATGAGGCTCCTGAATCGATTAGGCAATTATGTAGGTTCTTTCCAAAGATCTGCAGACTGAGTAGGAATGGCAGGACCTCTGTCCTATCCATGAATACTGCTGGGAATGCCTTAGATGTGTTTACATCAGACGTGGGTGCCCTGGTGCTGTTGGTCGATGGGCCAGGTCTTGAATGATCCAAGGATCTTAAAAGGGCTTCCTTTTGAGATGGGCAACCCTGCAATAATTCAAACATAGAGATGTTTGCCTTAGTTTTCTTGAGTTCATCTACTGCGCAGTACTTGTCATTTGACCAGGCCATTCCTTGGTAGCCAGCATATGTACCTGTCATAGGAGGTATGGCATTTAGGCCCTTTTGAGGTATGGGATTGTTACTATCCCGAGGATCTGGTGGAGTCAGTTTCTTTCCTGGAGGTATGCCGTCGGTGAGGGGTTCCTTTCTACTCCAAAGGTTATGTGGGTTTCGCTGATCATTCTGGAAGGCATGAACCTCAGAATATTCAGGTTCATTTTCTCTCTGAAAAGGGAACATGAATTCATCTTCTCCCGTATAAGCTTCTGAGCTTCCCTCCTTTCCAGACTCATAGGAATCGAACACCATAGCATTGAATTGTACCAGGGGCCCCTCTAGATTCTGGGTGTAGTGGTCTTGGGAGTTGTTCACATATCCATTATTGTCCTGATGCCTACTTGGAGCCCTGACAAAATTGGCCATTGAAGCCTCATAAGTATTGGCGTTATCTGTTGGGATGCTTCCATTATTTGGTCTAGTGTTCCATGGCCGATTTGGCCTTTGTTGCCTAAATGGTTTCTCCTGCATGTTGTTGTTGCTATATGCATTGAAACCCCTATTTGGATTATGAGGGTATGTATTTGGACCAGCAGATGCTCATTGGTATCCACCTTGATTTTGGGGTGGGTTTAGCTTCATTCTGGTAACTTCGCTAGTGAGCTGTGATAAAGTCTTCTTTACGATGTCTAACTCGGAAGCCATGAGAGCACTAGGCACGTTGTGGGGTACAACCCCCTGTTCTATGAATGTCATTTTATGAGCTTTGTAGCCTGGATAAGTAATAGATGGAGGCACAATTGTAGATGGTTGTGTCGGTATAGGATTTGGTATGGGTAGGTGGCTGGCTAAGGCTTGATTGTTTGCTGCAAATGGGTGTGGGACAGTAAGATTACTCAGGATGGGCGCAACTGCATAGCTTCCTTCTTGTGGGTCCATTTACTGAGTGAATGTGATGGCTTCATTGTTTACCTTTTCAAGGGTGTCTCTATCCGCCCGAGGAAGTCTTCTTAGAAAGATCGAGGTAAATGGATCTAGAGCCTTCAAGTAAACTTGTATGACAGCTTCATCTGGTATAGTGTAAGGAGCTTCCAAATTTTGATGCATTTTTTGAAAATGATGGTTAAACATAGCAATGGGCTCCTTAGGATCTTTCCTCGTGGTTATGAATTCGTGATGTGTTATAGCAGGATCGACATACAATTTTAACTAATTGAGGAATTTGGTTTCAAAGTCATTCCATACTGATGTAGACCCTCATGGAAAATTAAGGTACTAGATGTATGAAAATTATCCCAAGGTATATGGGAAGAGATGATAAACAACATCTTGGTGGGCAATCTCTTTATGGTTGTAAATTTCCTTGAAGGCATGGATATGTTCTTCCGCTATCCTAGATTTGCCATATATGAATCATGTACAAAACTTCTCCAGATTTTTAGGTAACTCATGGAGCTTCCCAATAAAGTTGAAAGGTGAGCTTGTTGCATTAGCAAAAAAGACCATCAGACGAGGTTGCTACAAATGTTGATTTGGTAAGTTCTAATTTTGATTAATGGCTGTATTAATGGTTGGGGCAGCGATGTGTGATTGCTGTCCAAGAGGATCTCGAGTTTTGGCAAGGTGATGGAAAGATTTATATTTTGCTTTACCCTTGTTGCTACGAGCCCTTCGGTGGTGAGTGAGTTTGAGAAACTCGCCTCTTTTTGGAGATGATCCAAGCACACGCTTGAACCTCTCTAGGGAGAAAGATCCAATATTATCTAGCTCTTGAGTCTTGAGGCCCTCCTTCTAGCGCCACTTCTGTTGAGCATTGTTTCAACACAAGCCAACTTGCTAGGATTTCAAGATTTGATTTCCTCTCTTGAAAGAATAATAGAGTTATTCCCAAGGTTCTCCGGGGTTAGGTCACAACCTGCTTGGTTACTCAGTTGAAGATAAATGTGATTGTTCACAAGGAGGCCCTTTGCTGGTATGTTCAAGACCACAAACTGCAAAATATTGTTAATTCTCTCTTTTTTTTTGGTATTTTCTATTTTAACAAGTATGGATGTTGTAAATAAAATGCAATTTTGTGTTTTCAAGATGGTTATTTTTAGAATTAATGACAGCGTTTTAAAGAGGAAAGGGTAACAAGAAATAAAGAAAATTGTGAGAAAAGTGAAATCCTAAGGACATAAACCGCCTTAAACCCTTCCTTGCGAATTAAATGCTAGAGAGATTTGGAACCACCCACGAAGCATAAATCAGACCAAGTCACAATTCACTACTCCACGGATGCAAGCGTTTGGAGAGAAGACGTATTCACTCATGCAAGATATTTAAAATCTATCAAATCGTGAAGCCACCAAGATGTGCGCACCCATGAGACAGATTTATCATTAAGCCTAAAGATGATCTCCTCCATGCATTCATCATAGATGGGTAGATATACAATAGAAAACTCCAACTAAAAGTAGCACAAATTTGGAACACAATAACACAAAGGGCTCTCTAAAAATAAAGAATAATGCAAGCATACATTTAATAAATTCACATAGATAGCAGTAATTCACACACCACGAATGAAGCACCCAATGTAGATCTTTATTGTATTAAAAAGTTGGCCTTTTACATTGCTTTTTGATTTCAATATATGGAGTTTTGATCTACAACTCTGATTTTCAGAGTTAAGGCATTAGAGAGTCTAAACTAAAGAAATAAAACTAAGACTAGAACTTTGCTGAAGGTAAACTACCGCTAACTGATACTATGTAACTTGCATGGATTCTTAAACCCATTTACAATCCATTTGCTTATTCAAATAGGGAAAAATCTGCCAAAGAAGAGAGAGAAAGGAGGAGAATTCCTTCTGTGAATCGGGAGTCTTCCTCTTGATTTTGGTGAATGCTTCTTGGATTCTTCACCTGGAACTATTTCTGGCAGTGGGAACTGATAGGAAACATTTAGTCCTTGCAAAATGAACTCAATTTTCCCATGGATATGATCTAGAGTCTAATTGGTGTCTGAAAAAGTGACCTCGCTGAAACCCCCAGTTTTTCAGACCTCGACCTCTACCCTGAAACTTTAATGCCTTTAAAATTTCGCAGGTGCTCCTCAAAATATTCAAACTCGGAGGTCCCAAAAGGTCAGACTTGTCGTGGGCCAAAAGGTTGAAAAAAAACCTAAGGAGGCCGAAAGGCCAAAAACTCCTTGCTTTGGGAGGCCGAAAAACCAAAATTTTGGAGGCTGAAAGGCCGAAAACTCTTCCTTGGCAGAATTTTGGCCAAGTGTTGAAAATCTTGCCCCGTCTGCCTGGTAATTGAACCTTGGAGCCTTATCCAGTGAAGAAATCTGGGTGAGCTACCTGGAGCCTCTGCACTATCTCCTGAACTTCCTCAAAATTGATCTCTTTTCTTTTTATCTTAGTGACCCTTTGTTCTTTCTTCTTTTTGAAGATAGTAATTTCAGAAGCGAAGAACGTGATCTCTTCTTCATGCTGTGACATTCTGTGTATTTTTCTTTCATGTAAAATAGTTGCTGCAAGGCCTCCTTGGTATTGACTCCGGCCAGAATGTCTCTGAACTATTGGACCACTTCCTTGGAGGGACGTAGAGCCTATTGGCTTTCATATCGGTAAACGTTGAGGCCGACCCCTGTGAAGAAGGTATCTATATCTTTGATCCATTTTATTACCTCCTCCCACTTTTTATCTATAAGGGCCTGGTGTTTCTTGTAAGCCTTAATTATTTTGGTCATTTGTTTGATCCAAGTCTGAAATTTATCCAATTCTTCTCCCTCATAGACTTTTACCAAAATTTGGAAGCGTTGCTTTCAAATTATCTCCAAATCCTGGAGAGCTGCTTGCAACTTAACTACCTCTGCATCCATACCCCCATCATCTTCCACCAGGTCGATGAGTGAATTAACCTCAACCAATATGGTCTTGTATAGCCTAAATATTGATGGGATTGCCTTCTCTCTGAATTATTCAAAGTCATTTATCCAATCAGTGCTTGCCTGGATAAAAGAGGGAGTCAAACCTGTCGACAAATCTGGTGTAGCCCTTTTATCAAGCATGGCTTGTAGTGCAGCCTCTAAACAATTTGGGTCAATAGGGCCCAAAATCTTTTGGATGAACCCTTTTAAGGTTTCATTTTGGTCCGTTAAAGTTTTGATGGTTTATTTATCTTTATTCATGAACCCCAGAGCATGTTTCAACCCTAAGGCTGCTAGTGTCTTGCTCCCCTCTCTTGTAGGTTCACCCAAATCTACCTCCCTGAATGTATAGCCTTCTAATGAAACTATCGTCTGAGAAGTGCTTGGGGGAGGGATAGCTATCTAGGCTTTCTAATGACCCCTAGTGTCTTGAGTTACATATGACATGATCTTTGTAGGTGCATTGATTTCTTCCTGGTGGAAAGCTTGTCTCACAGATGTCATACTTGTGTCCTCTCCATCCAATTCACTGGTGTAGGTTCTTCTCCTAGGTTGTCTCTCCTTGGTAAACCAAGTAGGTTTACCAGATGTAGTTATAGGTTCATATGGTACAACCTGAAGGATCAAAGTAAGGCTTTGTATTTCTGGCTTTGTTTCTTTTTCTGATTCCTTTTCTTGCCCTTTTCCTTGTTCATTCCCTCCTTCCTTCATTACTTCCCCTTCAACATCCACATCCATTTCTCCTTCTTCCTTCTCCCCTTATACCCCTGTTGGTTCAGTTACCATGTTTCCTCCTTCTTTGTCCAGTGCATGTTCCTCCAAAGTGTCAGTTGATACCTCTAACCTCAGACTGATTATGGTGTCCAGTGTGTATTGGAAAGGTGATGTGTCTTTAATACTTACTGCTCCTTCAGTTGCCTGGGTGGTGCATGTTGGAGGGATTAATGTTGGTGGGGTAGGTGTTGATATGGTAGGAGTGGGAGATGGGAGAATGGTAGTAGAGTAGGGTGGATTTGGCGTAGGAGTGGGTGTTGGGGTTGTAATTAATGGTGGTGGAGTAGGAATTGGAAGTGGTAGAGAAGTTGGTGGGGTAGGTATATGAGGGGTTGGAGTGGAAACATAACTCCCTCCAGCTACATTTTTTGTTACTAAACTTTGAGTTACCCCACTGTCTTGGGTTTTAGGCCCTGGAGCAGAATCAGAGCCTACTAGTGGAGCAGGAACATTCACCAGAGGATTGGTGAACTGGACCGGTGGAGGAGTAAGGGTGACCTGAGGTTATATGAGCGGTGGTCCCCCAGTGTATGTATCTTGGCCATGATCTAAAAAATCCCTCAAGTCCTTCAAAGTCAGAAAGCATAAACTCATTTGACCCTAAGGCATCCAAAGGATTATCCTGTTCTTTGGGATCCTCTTTATGTTTCTTGGTGGTCTCTTTTTCTCTCCTTTTTTGCAACCTCATCTTCTTGACTAGGGGCTTATTTGCATCCTCCTCCTCAGGCTCTTCTTGTATAGTTTCTAACCACGAAGATTTAGAACTTCTCTTCCTCTTATATGTTTTCTTCTCCTTGGTGGGGGAAGATTGGCCAGAAGTAGATGGGCCTTCTCCTGATTGGGGTTGTGAAAGTCCTGCTGGTGGGTCAATCTAGCCCGTCATTCTAGTTTTCTTAGGCCTAGGATTGGAGCCATATTCAACTGGTCATTCATGACCATACACCATTCTTGGATTTTGAGGGGGAGCCTTCTTATATTTAGGAGCTATTGAATTCTCTCCTCGTTGTTTCTCTACTTTACTGGAGGGCTCCATTAATGTTTTCACCAGGATCAGACTCATCCGGTGTGGCTTCTTGATCCAAGATATAGTGGTCTTTATCACATGCCTTGCCCTAAAGTCTATGTCATCATTTTCATCCTTGTCTACCTCAGCATTCATGATTGGCCGGTCATACACCTTATCTTTTGTGTAAATGTCTTCTAAGACCTCCTCTAAATCACTTTCCCATACCTTCAAGGAAATAGGAACCTTCAACACCTCTTTTGCTAGAGATAGGTTAATTCTGCAGTAATCTTGAATCCTAACCTCATGATCATCTATACAGTTTATCCAATGATCTTCCAGATGTGGCTCATGTACGTAGAATTTGCCAATGATATGGCTATAAGTACCTATAGGATCAAAGCGGGCTGATACTATCTTGTAAAGCTGTAAGGGACAGTCATCCCATTCAAAAGCAAGGGATTTGTAAACCTTCATATCCTATAGTGTATAGGGTCCCAAAGAGATGGGAAAGTCCCAACAGTGCTTCTTCTTATGTTTTATGTGCCTGTATGCATCTGCGAGCTACCTAGCCATCTCCAAAATGATTATCCAGTCAGATGTGTACCTGGGCAACTTCTTTGGTTGCAAGGTTGACCCGGCTATCCTGATATATGTGAATGTCCTAAACTAGATAAATAGGCCCCAATGGCCCTTAGCTTAGCAACAACCTCTTCTGACATCCTTTTAGCAAAGTCACCCTCAATAGATCGGATGACTGTGAATATGAATGCATCATTGACTATCTTGTAATCTAGGGAATCCTCTGGCATGTTTTCTCCTTTTACCAATTACGGGTATACAAGATGGTGCCATGCATTTGGATCATTCATAATTCCCCTCTTGGTGAGACCAAGATAGTCTGCCCATGCAGCTAGTAGATACACCACATAAGTGCTCATGTAAAACTTGGGGTTATGATTTACGACTATCAATTGCTCATCAAGATTGTCACTGATGATGGTGCCCCAGTTGAATCTTGCCTTCTGTTCTCGGATCCTTTCTATCAATAGGATCATCCAGTGCTCAAGTTGGCTGGACTATGGTAACCCATACACCCTACTTATCATTATTATAGCTGCCTAGATATCATCCTTCATATAACCTCTTCGGAGGTCTATCTTGTCTAGTTTGTTCTTGGGAAGTGGTTGCTTAAGGTATTCCTTATTCATCATCTGATTTATGGCTTGCTCCCTGTTGCCAAACAACTTGGTCCCCTTTTCAATATAAAAGTCATAGAATTTGTCTATGCCTTTGTGAAGGTGAAAGATGTCCTTAATGATATCTGGCCTGATGTCTAGCACCACATGATCCTCAGAGTTTACTACCACCCTCTTATTGAATCGTAATGATGAGCTAAGGTGATGACAAATTTTGAAGATGAAACAGCCACGGGGTGTGCGGCTACATTTACTAGCTCAGATAGGACTAATGAGGTACAGTCCTTGGATCTGTTCGCCGGTTGGGAGCACTGAGTCAGGAATTCATTCCAATCCACATTCCCAATGTTGGTGTCAGTTACCTCACTATGTTTGTTCCCCACCTTTGAGCAGGGGGATTCCCCTTATATTGATACTTCATTGGGGATGTTATCTTGGGTTCAGTCATTCCTGCAAGGAAGACAAATATCAGTAGCTTATTGAACAAAGCCAAAAAAAAACAATTTAAACTAGGAAAGCAAACAAAGAGAGCTAAAGAAAAACAACTAAGTGCATGTTTTTGGACTTTTGGACCTTTCGGTGTTTCAGACACCGAAATCTTGTTCAGAGACCGAAAAGTCTAAAAGTGCGAATAGGCACATGGAAGGGCCAAGTCCATCAGGGATTTCAGAGTTTTTGACACTGAACTGGTAGGGGATTGCTCAAGAATGCCAAATCTTCTGAACATTGTGAGGAACCCGAATGGACTGATCGGAGGTCTCACTTTTGGCTTTTTAGACTTTCAGACCTTTCAGATGTCTAAAAGGCCGAGCATCTGAAATGACACTTGGCAAAAGTGAAGATCAAGTTTTTTGGCCTTTCAGAGGCTAAGAAACTGTGGCAAGCACCATGCATGACAAAAACACAAGACCCTAAACCTAGACCTAATGACACTAGAAAACCCTAGGGCCGATAGGGAGGGACGTCCCTGTCGATGCACGAAGACACAAAAGATTGAAAAGGTGACAAAATGAAGTGCCCTAGGCTGGACAGGCACTAGGGGCACTAATAAGACCCTAAACAAGCCATTCTGAGGTTCTAGATCACTGAATCGGTCAACCATTTGTTGATAATGAGCTATAATCTCATAATAAGCCATTCTAAGGTTCTAGATCACTGAATCAGTCAACCGTTCACTGATAATGAGATGTAATCTCATAACAAGTCATTCTAAGATTCTAGATCACCAAATCGGTCAACTATTTACTGATAATAAGCTACAATCTCATAACAAGTCATTCTAAGGTTCTAGATTGCTGAATCAGTCAACTGTTTGCTGATAATGAGCTATAATCTCATAACAAGCTGTTCTAAGGTTCTAAATCATCGAATTGGTCAACCGTTTGCTAATAATGAGCTATAATCTCATAACAAGCTATTTTGAGGTTCTAGATTACCGAATCGGTCAATCGTTTGCTGATAATGAGCTGTAATCTCATAACAAGCTATTTTGAGGTTCTAGATCACTGAATCAGTTAACTATACACTAATAATGAGCTATAATCTCATAATAAGCCATTCTGAGGTTCTAGATCACTGAATCGGTCAACTATTTTTTGATAATGAGCTATAATCTCATAACAAGCCATTCTGAGGTTCTAGATCGCCGAAACAGTCAACTGTTCGTAGATAATGAGCTACAATTCAATAACAATCTATTCTGAGGTCCTAGATCACCGAATCGGTCAACCATTTGCTGATAATAAGTTGTAATCTCATAAAAGCCATTCTCAAGTTCTAGATCACCTAATCGATCAACCGTTCGCTGATAATGAGCTACAATCTCATAACAAGTTGTTCTAATATTCTCAATCGCTGAATCAGTCAACCATTCACTGATAATGAGCTGTAATCTTATAAAAAACCATTCTAAGGTTCTGGATCGCCGAATCGGTTAACTATTCACTAATAATGAGCTACAATCTCATAACAAGCCATTCTGAGATTCTAGATCGCCAAATCGGTCAACCATTTCCTGATAATGAGCTATAATCTCATAACAAGCTGTTCTATTGTTTTAGATCATCGAATCAGCCAACTGTTCGCTAATAATGAGCTACAATCTCATAACAAGCCGTTCTGAGATTCTAGATAGCTGAATAAGTCAACCATTTACTAATAATGAGCTACAATCTCATAATAAGCTATTCTGAGGTTTTAGATCGCTAAATTGGTCAACCGTTTATTGATAATGAGTTGTAATCTCATAACAAGCCCTTTTGAGGTTCTAGATCGCTGAATCGGTCAACCGTTCACTGATAATGAGCTGTAATCTCATAACAAGTCATTCTAAGATTCTAGATTTCTAAATTAGTCAACCGTTCACTAATAATGAGCTACAATCTCATAACAAGCCATTATAAGATTCTAGATCACTGAATCGGTCAACTGTTCACTGATAATGAGCTACAATCTCATAACAAGTCATTCTAAAGTTCTAGATCACCGAATCGGTCAACCGTTCACTGATAATGAGCTATAACCTCATAATAAGTCATTCTAAGATTCTAGATCACTGAATCGATCAACTATTTGCTGATAATGAGCTACAATCTCATAACAAGTTGTTCTGAGGTTCTAAATCACCAAATCGGTCAACTATTTGCTGATAATGAGCTATAATCTCATAATAAGCCATTCTGAGGTTCTTGATTAGCGAATCAATCAACCATTCACTGATAATGAGTTACAATATCATAATAAGCCATTCTGAGGTTCTAGATCACCGAATCGATCAACCGTTTGCTGATAATGAGCTGTAATCTCATAACAAGCCATTATGAGGTTCTAAATCATTGAATCGGTCAACCATTCACTGATAATGAGTTGTAATCTCATAACGAGTCATTCTGAGATTCTAGATTGCCAAATCGGTTAACCATTCACTAATAATGAGCTACAATCTCATAACAGGTCATTCTAAGGTTCTAGATCACCAAATCAGTCAATTGTTTGCTGATAATGAGCGATAATCTCATAACAAGCCATTCTGACGTTCTAGATCACCAAATCGGTCAACCGTTTGTTGATAATTAGCTGTAATCTCATAACAAGCTATTATGAGGTTCTAGATCACTGAATTGGTCAATCGTTTATTGATAATGAGCTATAATCCCATAACAAGTTATTCTAAGGTTCTAGATCACTGAAACAGTCAATTGTTCACTGATAATAAGCTAAAATATCATAACAAGCCTTTTAGAGGTTCTAGATCACCGAATCGGTCAATCGTTTGCTAATAATGAGTTGTAATCTCATAACAACCAATTTTGAGGTTCTAGATCGCCGAATCAGTCAACCGTTCGCTGATAACGAGCTACAATCTCATAACAAGCCATTCTGAGGTTCTAGATCACCGAATTGGTCAACCATTTTCTAATAATGATCTGTAATCTCATAACATGCTATTCTGAGGTTCTAGATCACCGAATCAGTCAACCATTCCCTGATAATGAGCTCTAATCTCATAACAAGTCATTCTAAGATTATAGATCACTAAATCGGTCAACCATTCGCTGATAATGAGCTACAATCTCATAACAAGTCATTCTAAGTTTTTAGATTGCTGAATTGGTCAATCATTTATTGATAATGAGCTATAATCTCATAACAAGCCATTCTGAGGTTCTAGACCACTGAATTGGTCAGCCATTTACTGATAATGAGCTACAATCTCATAAAAAGCCATTCTAAGATTATAGATCACCGAATCAGTCAACTGTTCACTGATAATGAGCTTCAATCTCATAACAAGTTGTTCTAAGGTTCTAGATCCCTAAATCGGTCAATCGTTTGCTGATAATGAGTAATAATCTCATAACAAGCCATTCTGAGGTTCTAGATCGCCGAATCGGTCAACCCTTTCCTGATAATGACCTGTAATCTCATACCAAGTCATTCTGAGATTCTAGATTGCTGAATCGGTCAACTGTTCACTGATAATGAGCTACAATCTCATAACAAGTCATTCTGAGGTTCTAGATCGCCGAATCGGTCAACTGTTTGCTGATAATTAGCTATAATCTCATAAAAAGCTATTTTGAGGTTCTAGATCACCGAATTGGTCAACCGTTCACTGATAATGAGCTGTAATCTCATGACAAGCCATTCTGAGGTTCTAGATCACCAAATCGGTCAACCGTTTGTTGATAATGAGTATAATCTCATAGGAAGCCATTCTGAGGTTCTAGATCACCGAATTAGTCAATCAGTCACTGATAATGAGCTACAATCAAATAACAAGTTTTTATAAGGTTCTAGATCACTAAATCGCTCAACCGTTTGCTGATAATGAGCTGTAATCTCATAACAAGCTATTGTGAGGTTTTAGATCGTTGAATCAGTTAATCTTTTGCTGATAATGAGCTACAATCTCATAACAAGCCATTCTGAGATTCTAGATCACCGAATTGGTCAACCGTTTGCTGATAATGAGTTATAATCTCATAACAAGTCGTTCTGAGGTTCTAGATCGCCAAATTGGTCAAGTGTTTGCTGATAATGAGCTATAATCTCATAACAAGCCATTTTGAGGTTCTAGATCACCGAATTGGTCAACTGTTCACTGATAATGAGTTCTAATCTCATAACAAGTCATTCTTAGATTCTAGATCGCCGAATCGGTAAACTGTTCACTGATAATGAGCTACAATCTCATAACAAGTCATTCTGAGATTCTAGATCACTGAATCGGTCAACCGTTTGCTGATAATAAGCTGTAATCTCATAACAAGCCATTCTGAGATTCTTGATCACCGAATCGGTCAACCATTCACTGATAATGAGCTGTAATCACATAACAAGTCATTCTGAGGTTCTAGATCATTGAATCAGTCAACCGTTTGCTAATAATGAGTTATAATCTTATAATAAGACATTTTGAGGTTTTAGATCACCGAATCGATCAACCATTCGCTTATAATGAGCTACAATCTCATAACAAGCTGTTCTAAGGTTCTAGATCGCCAAATCGGTCAACTGTTTGCTGATAATAAGCTGTAATCTCATAACAAGCCATTCTAGGGTTCTAGATCACCGAATCGGTCAACCGTTCGCTGATAATGACCTACAATCTCATAACAAGCTATTTTGAGATTCTAGATCACTGAATCGGTCAATCGTTTACTGATAATGAGCTACAATCTCATAACAAGTCATTCTAAGGTTCTAGATCGCTGAATCGCTCAACCATTTTCTAATAATGAGTTGTAATCTTATAACAAGCCATTCCGGGGTTCTAGATCACCGAATCAGTCAATTGTTTGCTGATAATGAGCTGTAATCTCATAACAAGCCATTTTGAGGTTGTAGATCACCGAATTATTCAATCATTTTTTGATAATGAGTTATAATCTCATAACAAGCCATTCTGAGGTTCTAGATCACTGAATTGGTATAACAAGCCATTCTGAGATTCTAGATCGCCGAATCAGTCAACCATTCACTGATAATGAGCTACAATCTCATAACAAGTCATTCTAAGGTTCTAGATCGCTTAATCGATCAACCGTTCACTGATAATGAGCTGTAATCTCATAACAAGTCAATCTGAGAGTCTAGATCACCGAATTGGTCAACCGTTCACTGATAATGAGCTACAATCTCATAATAAGTCATTCTAAGGTTCTAGATCACTGAATTGGTGAATCGTTTGCAGATAATGAGCTATAATCTCATAACAAGCCGTTATGAGGTTTTAGATCAATGAATCGGTCAACCGTTCATTGAAAATGAGCTGTAATCTCATAACAAGCCATTTTGAGGTTCTAGATCACTGAATCGATCAACCGTTTGTTGATAATGAGCTATAATCTCATAACAAGCTATTCTGAGGTTCTAGATTGCCAAATCGGTCAGTCATTCTTTGATAATGAGCTACAATGTCATAACAAGCCGTTTTGAGGTTCTAGATCGCCGAATTGATCAACCGTTTGCTAATAATGAGATGTAATCTCATAATAAGATGTTATGAGGTTCTCAATCGCCGAATCGGTCAACCGTTTGCTGATAATGAGCTACAACCTCATAACAAAACATTCTGAGGTTCTAGATCACCGAATCGGTCAACCATTTGCTGATAATGAGCTATAATCTCATAACAAGCCATTCTAAGGTTCTAGATCGCCGAATCGGTCAACCATTCACTGATAATGAGCTACAATCTCATAAAAAGCCATTCTAACTTTCTAGATTGCTAAATCGGTGAACCATTTACTGATAATGAGCTATAATCTTAGAACAAGCAATTTTGAGGTTCTAGATCGCCGAATCAATCAACCGTTCACTTATAATGAGCTACAATCTCATAACAAGCCATTTTAAGATTCTAGATCGCCAAATCGGTCAACCAATCTATGATAATGAGCTACAATCTCATAACAAGTCATTTTGAGGTTCTAGATCACCGAATCGGTCAACTATTTGCTGATAATGACCTGTAGTCTCATAAAAAGCCATTTTGAGGTTCTAGATCGCCGAATCGGTCAACCATTTACTGATAATGAGCTGTAATCTCATAACAAGTCATTCTGAGATTCTAGATCACCGACTCGATAAACCGTTCACTGATAATGAGATACAATCTCATAACAAGTCATTCTGAGGTTCTAGATCACCGAATCAATCAACCGTTTGTTGATAATGAGCTGTAATCTCATAACAAGCCGTTCTGAGGTTCTAGATTGCTGAATCGGTCAACTGCTCACTGATAATGAGCTGTAATCTCATAACAAGTCATTCTAAGATTCTAGATCACTGAATCGGTCAACTATTTGCTAATAATGAGTTGTAATGTCATAACAAGTCATTCTAAGATTCTAGTTCACTGAATCAGTCAACCATTCTCTGATAATAAGCTACAATCTCATAACAACCCATTCTGAGGTTCTAGATCGCCGAATCGGTCAACCATTTGCTGATAATGAGCTGTAATCTCATAACAAGCCATTCTTAGGTTCTAGATCACCGAATCAGTCAAACATTCACTGATAATGAGCTACAATCTCATAATAAGCCATTCTAAGATTCTAAATCACCAAATCGGTCAACCATTCATTGATAATGAGCTACAATCTCATAACAAGTCATTCTAAGGTTCTAGATCACCGAATCAGTCAACCATTTGCTGATAATGAGCTATAATTTAATAACAAGCCATTTTTAGGTTCTAGATCACCTAATTGGTCAACCATTCATTGATGATGAGCTATAATCTCATAACAAGGCATTCTGAGATTCTAGATCACCGAATCAGTCAACTGTTCACTGATAATGAGCTACAATCTTATACAAAGTCGTTCTGAGGTTCTAGATCATCGAATCGGTCAACCATTTGCTGATAATGAGCTGTAATCTCATAAAAAGCCATTATGAGGTTCTAGACTGTTGAATCTGTCAACTGTTCACTGATAATGAGCTATAATCTCATAACAAGCCATTCTGAGGTTCTAGATCGTTGAATCGGTTAATCATTCACTGATAATGAGCTGTAATCTCATAATAAGTTGTTCTGAGGTTCTAGATCACCGAATAGGTCAACCGTTTGCTGATAATGAGTTACAATCTCATAAGAAGCCGTTCTGAGGTTCTAGATCATCGTATTAGTCAAGCATTTGCTGATAATGAGCTATAATCTCATAACAAGCCATTCTGAGGTTTTAGATTGCCAAATCGGTCAACCATTCACTGATAATGAGCTATAATCTAATAACAAGTCATTCGTAGATTCTAGATTGTGGAATTGGTCAACCATTTGCTGATAATGAGCTACAATCTCATAACAAGTCATTTTGAGGTTCTAGATCGCCGAATTGGTCAACCATTTGCTGATAATGAGCTGTAATATCATAATAATCCGTTCTAAGGTTCTATATCATTGAATCAATCAATCGTTCACTGATAATGAGTTGTAACCTCATAAGAAGCCATTCTGAGAATGTATATCACCAAATTGGTCAACCATTTGCTAATAATAAGCTGTAATTTCATAACAAGCCATTTCAAGGTTCTAGATCGTTGAATCGGTCAACCGTTCACTGATAATGAGCTACAATCTCATAACAAGTTGTTCTGAGGTTCTAGATCGCTCTATCAGTCAGCTGTTGGCTGATAATAAGTTATAATCTCATAACAAGCCATTCTGAGGTTCTAGATCGGCAAATCAGTCAACCGTTCACTGATAATAACCTACAATCTCATAACAAGCTGTTATGAGATTCTAGATCGCCGAATCGGTCAACCGTTCACTGATAATGAGCTACAATCTCATAACAAGTCGTTCTGAGGTTCTAGATCGCCAAATTAGTCAACAATTTGTTGATAATGAGCTGTAATCTCATAACAAGCCATTCTGAGGTTGTAGATCATCGAATCAGTCAACTGTTCACTGATAATGAGCTATAATCTCATAACAAGTTGTTATAAGGTTCTAGATCGCCGAATCGGTCAATTGTTTGCTGATAATAAGCTGTAATCTCATAACAAGTCATTCTAAGGTTCTAGATCGCTGAATCGGTCAACCGTTTGCTGATAATGAGCTGTAATCTTATAAGAAGCCATTCTAAGGTTCTAGATCACCGAATCGGTCAATCATTCCCTGATAATGAGCTACAATCTCATAACAAGTCATTTTGAGTATCTAGATTGCTAAATCGGTCAATCATTCACTAATAATGAGCTGTAATCTCATAACAAGTCATTCTGAGATTCTAGGTCACCGAATCGGTCAACCATTCACTGATAATGAGCTACAATCTTATAACAAGTCATTCTGAGGTTCTAGATTGCCGAATCAGTCAATTATTTGCTGATAATGACTTGTAATCTTATAACAAGCCATTCTGAGGTTCTAGATCACCGAATCGGTCAACCGTTCACTGATAATGAGCTATAATCTTATAAGAAGCCATTCTCAGATTTTAGATCACTGAATTGGTCAACCATTTGCTAATAATGAGCTCTAATCTCATAACAAGCCGTTCTAAGGTTCTAGATCATTGAATCGGTCAACCATTTGCTTATAATGAGCTACATTCTCATAACAAGATGTTCTGAGGTTCTAGATCACTAAATCGGTAAACCATTTGTTGATAATGAGCTTTAATCTCATAAGAAGCCTTTCTGAGGTTCTAGACCACCGAATCGGTCAACCGTTTGCTGATAATTGCCTACAATCTCATAACAAGTCATTCTGAGATTCTAGATCGCTAAATCGGTCAATCGTTCACTAATAATGACTACAATCTCATAACAAGTCATTCTGAGGTTCTAGATCATCGAATCAGTCAACCATTCACTGATAATGAGCTGTAATCTCATAACAAGTCATATTAATTATCTAGATCATTGAATCGGTCAACCGTTTGCTGATAATGAGCTGTAATCTCATAATAAGTCATTCTAAGGTTCTAAATTGCCAAATCGGTCAACCGTTTGCTGATAATGAGCTGTAATCTCATAAAAAGCCATTCTGAGGTTCTAGATTACTGAATCGGTCAACCGTTCATTGATAATGAGCTACAATATCATAACAAGTCATTCTGAGGTTCTAGATCACTGAATTGGTCAACCATTCACTAATAATGATCTGTAATCTCTTAACAAGTCATTCTAAGATTCTAGATCACCAAATCGGTCAACCATTCACTAATAATGAGCTACAATCTTATAACAAGTCATTCTAAGGTTCTAGGTCACCAAATCGGTCAATCATTTGCTGATGATGGGCTGTAATCTCATTGTACGCCTCTCTCTCCAGTCTCCCATAGCTTTCCAAGGGCGGGGGTTAGTAGCAAAGGTTCACAAGTGAATGCAAATCAAGTATACAATAACTACTAAACGAATAACAGAAATGTGAGCAATAAAATGTACAAACAAGAGAAGGGAAGACAAGTAAATGCAAACCCCTCGATGTTTGAAGCTTCTATTGTTTCTCTCTACTCCTTCCAAAACGCTGTTCTTGATGCTCAGTATTGGCGGGGCAGCGTCTATGACTTGAGAAGCGTCGAGATTTTGACAATTGAAATGTGTGTGTGTGATCGCAAGATGACTTGAATGCTAGAACCAAACTGACATAGTAATGGCGCATGGGAGCTTGAAATCCTGAATCCTTCAAATGGTTATGAAGGGTTTATTATATAGGAATTGGTGATGAAATGAATGGTTGAGATCAATCCCAGATATGGGGAAATGAATGATTGAGAACAAAAGGTACAAGAGAGATCCTTAGTAAACTCCACCTCTTTATTTGGTTAAGAGGAGATAGAGTTTGGTTAACTGAGGAGCTAATTATGAGTTACCTTTTTGAACTGAATAGGTGGGTGAAGTTACCTATGTGGACTGGAGAGATGGGTGGAGTAACCCATGTGATGTAATTGGAGTTATCTCTTTGAAGATAAATGAGTATTTAATTCATTTATTTAATAATTGTTTTCAACATGTGAGATAATTGAATTCTTT
>MU225843.1:3009225-3022338 GCA_018584345.1 Thuja plicata
TTGGAGTTATCTCTTTGAAGATAAATGAGTATTTAATTCATTTATTTAATAATTATTTTCAACATGTGAGATAATTGAATTCTTTTTAATTAAGAATTGCTTTATTTGATGAAATTAAATTAATTTAGTTAGAAGAATTTAATTAGTAAGTTTAAATATTTGATTTTAAACTATAGGAAATTGAGTTTAATTAATTAAATAATGATAATTAATCAATTAAAGCTTAATTAATTAAATAAAATTAATTATTTAATTAATTTTGGGAATTGGATTAGATGATTTGAGAAATGAATTTAGAAGAAAATAGATGATTAATTAATGATAAAAAACCACTAATTAATAGATGAAAATTAGTGTGTTTAATGTAAAGTCGCAAGCCTGTCCATTTTAGGGTGTCTACACTCATAACAAGTCGTTCTAAGGTTCTAGATTGTCGAATCAGTCAACCATTCACTGATAATTAGCTATAATCTCATAACAAGTGATTCTAAGTTTTTAGATCGCTGAATCGGTCAACCGTTTGCTGATAATGAGTTGTAATCTCATAACAAGTCGTTCTAAGGTTCTAGATCACCGAATCGGTCAATCGTTCACTGATAGTGAGCTACAATCTCATAACAAGCCATTCTGAGATTCTAGATCACTGAATTGGTCAACTGTTCGCTGATAATACGCTACAATCTTATAACAAGTCATTCTGAGGTTCTAGATCACTGAATCGATCAATTGTTTGCTGATAATGAGCTTTAATCTCATAACAAGCTGTTATGAGGTTCTAGATCGCTGAATTAGTCAACCATTCACTGATAATGATCTATAATCTCATAACAAGTCATTTTGAGATTCTAGATCACTGAATTGGTCAACCATTTGAAGATAATGAGCTACAATATCATAACAAGTCGTTCTAAGGTTCTAGATCACCAAATCGGTCAACCATTTGCTGATAGTGAGCTGTAATCTCATAACAAGTTGTTCTCAGGTTCTTGATCACTGAATAAGTCAACCATTCACTGATAATGAGCTATAATCTCATAATAAGCCATTCTGAGGTTCTAGATCACCAAATTGGTCAACCATTTGCTGATAATGAGCTGTAATCTCATAACAAGCTGTTCTGAGGTTCTAGATTGCCGAATCGGTCAACCATTCACTGATAATGAGCTACAATCTCATAAAAAGATGTTCTAAGGTTCTAGATTGCCGAATCGGTCAACCGTTTGTTGATAATGAGCTTTAATCTCATAATAAGCCATTCTAAGGTTCTAGATCACTGAATCGGTCAACCGTTCACTGATAATGAGCTATAATCTTATAACAAGTTATTCTAAGATTATAGATCACCGAATCGGTCAACCGTTCGCTGATAATGAGCTACAATCTCATAACAAGTCATTATGAGGTTCTAGATTGTAGAATCTTTCAACCGTTTGTTGATAATGAGCTGTAATCTCATAACAAGCCATTCTGAGATTCTAGATTACTAAATCAGTCAACCGTTTGCTGATAATGAGCTGTAATCTCATAACAAGCTGTTCAGAGATTCTACATTGCCAAATCGGTCAACCATTTGCTGATAATGAGCTATAATCTCATAACAAGCCATTCTGACATTCTAGATCACCAAATTGGTCAACTGTTCACTGATAATGAGATACAATCTCATAACAAGCCATTTTGAGATTCTAAATTTCTGAATCGGTTAACTGTTCACTGATAATGAGCTACAATCTCATAATAAGTCATTCTGAGGTTCTAGATCACCGAATCGGTCAACCATTTGCTGATAATAAGCTGTAATCTGATAACAAGCTATTCTAAGGTTCTAGATCACTGAATCGGTCAACCATTCACTGATAATGAGCTGTAATCTCATAACAAGTCATTCTGAGATTCTAGATTGTCAAATCGGTCAACTATTTGCTGATAATGAGCTACAATCTCATAACAAGTCATTCTGAGGTTCTAAATCACTAAATCAGTCAACCATTTGCTGATAATGAGCTGTAATCTCATAACAAGCCATTTTGAGGTTCTAGATCACTGAATCAGTCAACCGTTCACTGATAATGAGCTAGAATCTCATAAAAAGCCATTCTGAGGTTCTAGATTGCCAAATTGGTCAACCGTTTGCTGATAATGAGCTATAATCTCATAACAAGCCATTCTAAGGTTCTAGATCACTGAATCGGTTAACCGTTCGCTGATAATGAGCTACAATCTCATAATAAGCCATTCTGTGGTTCTAGATCCCGAATCGGTCAATTGTTTGCTGATAATGAGCTGTAATCTCAGAACAAGCCATTTTGAGGTTCTAGATCGCCGAATCATTCAACCATTCACTGATAATGAGGTACAATCTCATAACAAGCTATTCTGAGATTCTAGATCATTGAATCGGTCAACCGTTCGCTGATAATGAGCTACAATCTTATAACAAGTCATTCTGAGGTTCTAGATCACCGAATCGGTCAACCATTTGCTGATAATGAGCTATAATCTAATAACAAGCCATTCTGAGATTCTAGATCACTGGATTGGTCAACCGTTTGCTGATAATGAGTTGTAATCTTATAACAAGCCATTTTGAGGTTCTAGATCGCCAAATCGGTCAACCGTTTGCTGATAATAAGTTACAATCTCATAACAAATCATTTTAAGGTTCTAGAACACCAAATCGGTCAACTGTTTGCTGATAATGAGCTGTAATCTCATAAAAAGCTGTTCTAAGGTTCTAGATCATCGAATCGGTCAATCGTTCACTGATAATGAGCTATAATATCATAATAAGTCATTCTGAGGTTCTAGAACACTGAATCGGTCAACCGTTTGCTGATAATGAGCTGTAATCTCATAACAAGCTATTCTGAGGTTCTAGATTGCCAAATCGGTCAACCATTTGCTGATAATGAGTTGTAATCTCATAACAAGCCATTCTGAGGTTTTAGATCACCGAATCGGTTAACTGTTTGCTGATAATGAACTGCAATCTCATAACAAGTTGTTCTGAGCTTTTAGATCATCGAATCAGTCAACTGTTCACTGATAATGGGCTCCAATCTCATAACAAGCTATTCTGAGGTTCTAGATCATTGAATTGGTCAACCGTTTGTTGATAATGAGTTGTAATCTAATAACAAGCCATTTTGAGGTTCTAGAACATCGAATTGGTCAACCATTTGTTGATAATGAGCTACAATATCATAATAAGCCATTCTGAGATTCTAGATCACCAAATTAGTCAACCATTCACTGATAATGAGCTATAATATCTTAACAAGTCATTATGAGGTTCTAGATCGCTAGATCGGTCAACTATTTGCTGATAATGAGTTGTAATCTCATAACAAGCCTTTCTGAGGTTCTAGATTACCAAATCGGTAAATCGTTCACTGATAATGAGTTGTAATCTCATAACAAGTCATTCTGAGATTCTAGATTACCAAATCGGTCAACTGTTTACTAATAATGAGGTACAATCTCATAACAAGTCATTCTGAGGTTCTAGATCGCCAAATCAGTCAACTGTTTACTGATAATGAGTTGTAATCTCATAACAAGCCATGCTGAGGTTCTAGATCGCCAAATTGGTCTACCATTCACTGATAATGAGCTATAATCTCATAACAAGCCATTCTAAGGTTCTAGATCGCCGAATCAGTCAACCGTTTGCTGATAATGAGCTGTAATCTCATAACAAGCCATTCTAAGGTTCTAGATTGCCGAAATGGTCAACTGTTTGTTGATAATGAGCTACAATTGAATAATAAGCCATTCTAAGGTTCTAGATCACCGAATTGGTCAATCGTTTACTGATAATGAGCTGTAATCTCATAAAAAGCTATTCTGAGGTTCTAGATCACTGAATCGGTCAACCATTTACTGATAATGAGCTACAATCTCATATAAAGCTATTATGAGATTCTAGATCACTGAATCGATCAACCGTTCGCTGATAATGAGCTACAATCTCATAACAAGTCATTCTAAGGTTTTAGATCACCAAATTGGTCAACCGTTTGCTGATAATGAGCTGTAATCTCATAACAAACCATTCTGAGGTTCTAGATCACCGAATCAGTCAATCATTCACTGATAATGAGCTATAATCTCATAACAAGTCATTCTGAGATTCTAGATCACTGAATCGGTCAACTGTTCGATGATAATAAGCTACAATCTCATAACAAGTCATTTTGAGGTTCTAGATCGTCGAATCGGTCAACTATTTGCTGATAATGAGCTGTAATCTTATAACAAGCCATTCTAAGGTTCTAGATCACTGAATCGGTCAACCGTTCACTGATAATGAGCTATAATATCATAATAAGTCATTCTAAGATTCTAGATCACCGAATCGATCAACCATTCACTGGTAATGAGTTATAATCTCATAACAAGTCTTTCTAAGGTTCTTGATCACCAAATCAGTCAACCATTTGCTAATAATGAGCTACAATCTCATAACAAGCCATTGTAAGGTTCTAGATCACCAAATTTGTCAACCGTTTGCTGATAATGAGCTATAGTCTGATAACAAGCCATTCTGAGGTTCTAGATCACCAAATCAGTCAACCATTTTCTGATAATGAGCTGTAATCTCATAACAAGCCGTTATAAGATTCTAGATCGCTGAATCAGTCAACCATTCATTAATAATGAGCTATAATATCATAACAAGTCATTTTGAGGTTCTAGATTGCCGAATTGGTCAATTGTTTTCTGATAATGAGCTGTAATCTCATAATAAGTTGTTCTGAGGTTCTAGATCACTGAATCGGTCAATCATTCACTGATAATGAGCTGTAATCTCATAAGTGGTCATTCTGAGATTCTAGATCACCGAATTAGTCAACCATTCACTGATAATGAGTTGTAATCTCATAAAAAGTCGTTCTAAGGTTCTAGATTGTTGAATCAGTCAACCGTTCACTAATAATGAGCCACAATCTCATAACAAGTCATTCTAAGGTTCTAGATCACCGAATCAGTCAACCATTTGCTGATAATGAGTTGTAATCTCATAACAAGCCATTCTAAGGTTCGAGATCACCGAATAAGTCAACCATTTGCTGATAATGAGTTGTACTCTCATAACAAGCCATTCTGAGATTCTAGATCATCGAATCGGTCAACAGTTCACTGATAATGAGCTACAATCTCATAATAAGTCATTTTAAGGTTCTAAATCACCGAATCGGTCAAGTGTTTGCTGATAATGAGCTATAATCTCATAAAAAGCCATTTTGATGTTTTAGATCGCCAAATCAATCAATCATTCACTGATAATGAGCTATAATTTCATAACAATTCATTCTGAGATTCTAGATTGCCGAATCGGTCAACCGTTTGCTGATAATGAGCTATAATCTCATAACAAGTCATTCTGAGGTTCTAGATCACTGAATCGGTCAACTGTTTGCTGATAATGAGCTGTAATCTCATAACAAGCCATTCTGAGGTTCTAGATCACCGAATCAGTCAACCATTTGTTGATAATAAGCTGTAATCTCATAACAAGTCATTCTGAGATTCTTGATAACCAATTCGGTCAACTGTTCACTGATAATGAACTACAATCTCATAATAAGTCATTCTAAGGTTCTAGATCACCGAATTGGTCAACTATTTTTTGATAATGAGTTGTAATCTCATAACAAGCCATTCTGAGGTTCTAGATTGCCGAATTGGTCAACCATTCACTGATAATGAGCTGTAATCTCATAACAAGCCATTCTGCTATTCTAGATCACCAAATCAGTCAATCATTTGCTGATAATGAGCTGTAATCTCACAACAAGCTATTTTGAGGTTCTAGATCACCAAATTAGTCAACCATTTGTTGATAATGAGTTGTAATCTCATAACAAGTTGTTCTAAGGTTCTAGATCGTTGAATCGGTCAACCATTTGCTGATAATGAGCTGTAATCTCACAACAAGCCATTCTAAGGTTTTAGATCGCCAAAATAGTCAATTGTTCATTGATAATGAGCTACAATCTCATAATAAGCCATTCTGAGGTTCTAGATCGCTGAATCGATCAATCATTTTTTGATAATGAGCTATAATCTCATAACAAGCTGTTCTAAGGTTCTAGATCACCAAATCAGTCAACTATTTGCTGATAATGAGCTACAATCTCATAACAAGTTGTTCTAAGATTCTAGATCACTGAATCGGTCAACCATTCACTAATAATGAGCTACAATCTCATTACAAGTCATTCTGAGGTTGTAGATCATCAAATCGGTCAACCGTTTGCTGATAATGAGCTGTAATCTCATAACATGCCATTTTGAAGTTCTAGATTGCTGAATCAGTCAAGCGTTCACTGATAATGAGCTATAATCTCATAACAAGTCATTCTGAGATTCTAGATCGCCAAATTGATCAACTGTTCGCTAATAAAGAGCTATAAACTCATAACAAGTCATTTTAAGGTTCTAGATCGCCGAATTGGTCAACTATTTACTGATAATGAGCTGTAATCTCATAACAAGCCATTCTGAGGTTCTAGATTGCCGAATCGGTCAACCGTTTGCTGATAATGAGCTGTAATCTCATAAAAAGCCAATCTGAGGTTCTAGATCACCGAATCGGAAAACTATTTGCTGATAATGAGCTACAATCTCATAACAAGGTGTTTTGAGGTTCTAGATCACCAAATCGGTCAACCGTTTGTTGATAATGAGCTATAATCTCATAAAAATCCATTCTAAGGTTCTAGATCGTTGAAACAGTCAACTATTCACTGATAATGAGCTACAATATCATAATAAGCCATTCTGAGGTTCTAGATCACCGAATCGATAAACTGTTTGTTGATAATGAGTTGTAATCTCATAACAAGCCATTTTGAGGTTATAGCTCATTGAATCAGTCAACCATTTGCTGATAATGAGTGGTAATCTCATATCAAGCCATTCTAAGGTTTTAGATCACCGAATCAGTCAACCGTTCACTAATAATGAGCTACAATATCATAACAAGCCATTTTGAGGTTCTAGATCATCGAATCAGTCAACTGTTTGCTGATAATGAGCTATAATATCATAACAAGCCATTCTGAGGTTTTAGATCACTGAATCAGTCAACCCTTCACTGATAATGAGCTATAATATCATAACAAGTCATTATGAGATTCTAGATCACCGAATCTGTCAACCGTTCGTTGATAATGAACTATAATCTCATAACAAGTCATTCTAAGTTTCTAGATCACCAAATCGGTCAACCATTTGCTGATAATAAGCTGTAATAACATAACAAGCCATTCTAAGGTTTTAGATCACTGAATTGGTCAATCATTCACTGGTAATGAGCTGTAATCTCATAACAAGCCATTCTGAGATTCTAGATAGCGAAATCGGTCAACCATTCATTGATAATGAGCTTTAATCTCATAGTAAGTCATTCTGAGATTCTGGATTGCCAAATCGGTCAACCGTTCGCTGATAATGAGCTACAATCTCATAACAAGCCATTCTGAGATTCTAGATTGCCGAATCGGTCAATCATTCACTAATAATGAGCTATAATCTCATAACAAGTCATTCTGAGGTTCTAGATCACTGAATCAGTCAACCGTTCATTGATAATGAGCTGTAATCTCATAATAAGTCATTCTGAGATTCTAGATCTCTGAATTGATCAACCATTTGCTGATAATGAGCTACAATCTCATAACAAGTCATTCTAAGGTTCTAGATCACTGAATCGGTCAACCATTTGCTGATAATGAGCTGTAATCTCATAACAAGTAGTTATGAGGTTCTTGATCACCGAATCGGTCAACCGTTCACTGATAATGAGCTACAGTATCATAACAAGCCATTCTGAGGTTTTAGATAACCGAATCGATCAACTGTTTGCTGATAATGTGTTGTAATCTCATAACAAGCCGTTCTGAGGTTTTAAATCACCGAAGGTCAACCGTTCACTGATAATGAGCTGTAATGTCATAATAAGTCATTCTGAGATTCTAAATTGCCGAATCAGTCAACCATTTGCTGATGATAAGCTACAATATCATAACAAGTGATTCTTAAGTTCTAGATCACCGAATCGGTCAATCATTTGCTCATAATGAGTGGTAATCTCATAACAAGCCGTTCTGAGGTTGTAGATCACCAAATCGGTCAACCGTTTGCTGATAATTAGCTTTAGTCTCATAATAAGCCATTATGAGGTTCTAGATCGCTAAATTGGTCAATAGTTTGTTGATAATGAGCTGTAATCTCATAACAAGCCATTCTAAGGTTCTAGATCACCGAAACAGTCAACTGTTCACTGATAATGAGCTAAAATCTCATAACAAGCTGTTTGAAGGTTCTAGATCGCCGAATCGGTCAACCATTTGCTGATAATGAGTTATAATCTCATAACAAGCTATTCTGAGGTTTTCGATCACTGAATTGATCAACCGTTCACTGATAATGAGCTGTAATCTCATAACAAGCCGTTCTGAGGTTCTAGATCACCAAATCGGTCAACCGTTTGCTGATAATGAGTTGTAATCTCATAACAAGCCATTCTGAGGTTCTAGATTGCTTAAACGGTTAACTGTTCACTGATAATGAGCTACAATCTGCTAATAAGCCATTCTGAGGTTCTAGATCACCGAATTGATCAACTGTTGGCTGATAATGAGCTGTAATCTCATAACAAGCCATTTTGATGTTATAGATCATTAAATCGGTCAACCGTTTGCTGATAATGAGCTGTAATCTTATAACAAGCCATTCTAAGGTTCTAGATCGTTGAATTGGTCAACCGTTCACTGATAATGAGCTACAATCTCATAACAAGCTGTTCTGAGGTTCTAGATCACCAAATCGGTCAATCATTCGCTGATAATAGCTGTAGTCTCATAACAAGCCATTCTGAGATTCTAGATTGCCAAATCGGTCAACCGTTTGCTGATAATGAGCTGTAATATCATAGCAAGTCATTCTGAGATTTTAGATTGCCAAATCGGTCAACTATTCACAGATAATGGGCTACAATCTCATAACAAGCCATTCTGAGATTCTAGATTGCCGAATCGGTCAATCGTTCACTAATAATGAGCTACAATCTCATAATAAGTCATTCTGAGGTTCTAGATCACTGAATCGGTCAACCGTTCATTGATAATGAGCTGTAATCTTATAATAAGTCATTTTGAGATTCTAGATCACTGAATCGATCAACCATTCGCTTATAATGAGCTACAATCTCATAACAAGTCATGCTGAGGTTCTAGATCACTAAATTTGGCAATATAGAATCTCAGAATGGCTTGTTATGAGATTACAACTCATTATCAGTGAACGATTGATCGATTCAGTGATTTAGAACCTCAGAACGGCTTGTTATGAGATTGTAGCTTATTATCAGTGAATGGTTGACCGATTCAGCGATCTAGAACCTCAAAATAGCTTATTATGAGATTACAGCTCATTATCAGCAAACGATTGACCGATTCAATAATCTATAACCTCAAAATGGCTTGATAATGAGCTACAATCTCATAATAAGCCGTTCTGAGGTTCTAGATCACTGAATCGGTCAATCATTCACTGATAATGAGCTGTAATCTCATAACAAGCCATTCTAAGATTCTAGATTGCCAAATTTGATGATCTAGAACCTCAGAGTGACTTGTTATGAGATTGTAGCTCATTATCAGCGAACGGTTGATCGATTCAGCGATCTAGAATCTTAGAATGACTTATTATAAGATTACAGCTCATTATCAATGAATGGTTGACCAATTCAGTGATCTAGAACCTCAGAATGACTTGTTATGAGATTGTAGCTCATTATTAGTGAACGGTTGACCGATTCGATAATCTAGAATCTTAGAATGACTTGTTATGAGATTGTAGCTCATTATCAGTGAACGGTTGACCGATTTGGCAATCTAGAATCTTGGAATGACTTGCTATGAGATTACAGCTCATTATCAGCGAATGAGTTGTAATCTCATAACAAGCCATTTTGAGGTTATAAATTATTGAATCGGTCAACCGTTTGCTGATAATGAGCTGTAATCTCATAACAAGCCATTTTAAGGTTCTAGATTGCTGAATCGGTCAACCGTTCATTGATAATGAGCTACAATCTCATAACAAGGCGTTCTGGGGTTCCAGATCACTGAATCAGTCAATTATTTACTGGTAATGAGCTGTAATCTCATAACAAGCCATTCTAAGATTCTAGATTGCCAAATTTGGTGATCTAGAACCTCAGAACGACTTGTTATGAGATTATAGCTCATTATCAGTGAATGGTTGATCGATTCAGTAGTCTAGAATCTCAGAATGACTTATTATGAGATTACAACTCATTATTAATGAACGGTTGACCGATTCAGTGATTTAGAACCTCAGAATGACTTGTTATGAGATTGTAACTCATTATTAGTGAACGGTTGACCGATTCGGCAATCTAGAATCTCAGAATGGATTGTTATGAGATTATAGCTCATTATCAGCGAATGGTTGACCGATTTGGCAATCTAGAATCTCAGATCGCTGAGATTCTAGAGTGCCGATCGGTCAACCGTTCACTAATAATGTGCTATAATCTCATAACAAGTTGTTCTAAGGTTCTAGATCACCAAATCACTAAGATTCTAGATCACTGAGATTCTAGATTGTCAAATGCGTCAACCGTTCACTAATAATGAGCTACAACCCCATAACAAGTCATTCTGAGGTTCCAAATCACTGAATTGGTCAACCGTTCATTGATAATGAGCTTTAATCTCATAATAAGCCATTCTAAGGTTCTAGATCACTAAAATGGTCAACTGTTCACTGATAATGAGCTACAATCTCATAATAAGCCATTCTAAGGTTCTAGATCGCCGAATTGGTCAACTGTTTGCTGATAATAAGCTGTAATCTCATAACAAGCCATTTTGAGGTTATAGATCATTGAATCGGTCAACCATTTGCTGATAATGAGCTATAATCTCATAACAAGCCATTCTGAGGTTCTAGATCGCCGAATCAGTCAACCGTTCACTGATAATGAGCTATAATCTCATAACAAGTCATTCTGTGGTTCTAGATTGCCAAATCGGTCATTCATTGACTGATAGTGAGCTATAATCTCATAACAAGCCATTCTGAGATTCTAGAATGCCAAATCAGTCAACCGTTCACTGATAATGAGCTGTAATCTCATAGCAAGTCATTCTGAGATTCTAGATTGCCAAATCAGTCAACCGTTTGCTGATAATAAGCTATAATCTCATAACAAGCCGTTCTGAGATTCTAGATTGTCGAATTGGTCAACCATTTGCTGATAATGAGCTGTAATAACATAAAAAGCCATTCTGAGGTTCTAGATTGTTGAATTGGTCAATCATTCACTGATAATGAGCTGTAATCTCATAATAAGCCATTTTGAGATTTTAGATTGCCAAATCAGTCAACTGTCTACTAATAATGAGCTATAATCTCATAACAAGTCATCCTGAGGTTCTAGATCACTGAATCGATCAACCATTCATTGATAATGAGCTGTAATCTTATAATAAGTCATTCTAGGATTCTAGATCGCTCAACCGATCAACCATTTGCTGATAATGAGCTACAATCTCATAACAAGCCATTTTGAGATTCTAAATTGCTGAATCGGTCAACTGTTCACTAATAATGAGCTACATTCTCATAACAAGTCATTCTGAGGTTTTAGATCACCGAATCGGTCAACCGTTCATTGATAATGAGCTGTAATCTCATAATAAGTCATTCTAAGATTTTAGATCTCTGAATCGATCAACCATTCGCTAATAATGAGCTGTAATCTCATAACAAGCCATTCTGAGGTTTTAGATCGCTGAAATAGTCAATTGTTCACTGATAATGAGCTACAATCTCATAATAAGCCATTCTGAGGTTCTAGATCACCGAATCGGTCAACTATTTGCTGATAATGAGCTGTAATCTCATAACAAGCCATTTTTAGGTTATAGACCATTGAATCGGTCAACTATTTGCTGATGATGAGCTATAATCTCATAACAAGCCATTCTAAGGTTCTAGATCTCTGAATCGGTCAACCGTTCACTGATAATGAGCTACAATCTCATAACAAGCCATTCTGAGGTTCTAGATCACCGAATCGGTCAATCATTTGCTGATAATGAGCTATAATGAGCTGTAATCTCATAACAAGCCATTATGAGGTTCTAGATCACCTAATCGGTCAACCATTGACTGATAATGAGCTACAATCTTATAACAAGTCGTTCTGAGGTTCTAGATTGCCAAATCAGTCAATCGTTCGCTGATAATGAGCTGTAATCTCATAACAAGCCATTCTAAGATTTTAGATTGCCAAATTTGGTGATCTGGAACCTCAGAACGACTTGTTATGAGATTGTAGCTTATTATTAGCGAATGGTTGATCGATTTAGTGATCTAGAATCTCAGAATGACTTATGTACGCCTCTCTCTCCGGTTTCCCACAGCTTTCCAAGGGCAAGGGTTAGTAGCCAAGGTTCACAAGTGAATGCAAATCTAATACACAATAACTACTAAATGAATAATCGAAACGTGAGCAATAAAATATACAAACAAGAGAAGGGAAGACAAACGAATGCAAACCCCACGATACTTGAAGCTTCTATTGTCTCTCTCTACTCCTTCCGAAATGCTGTTCTTGATGCTCAGTATTGGCTGGGCAGCGTCTATGACTTGAGAAGCGTCGAGAATTTGAAAATTTCAAAGTGTGTGTGATCGCAAGATAGCTTGAATGTCGACAGAGTAATGGCGCTTGTAAGCTTGAAATCCTGGATCCTTCAAATGGTTATGAAGGGTTTATTATATAGGAATTGGTGAAGAAATGAGTGGTTGAGATCAATCCCAGAGATGGGGAGATGAACGGTTGTGATCAAAAGGAACAGGAGAGATCCACAGTAAACTCCACCTCTTTATTTGGTTAAGAGGAGATAGATTTTGGTTAACTGAGGAGCTAATTGTGAGTTACCTTTTGAACTGAAGAGGTGGGTGAAGTTACCCATGTGAACTGGAGAGATGGGTGGAGTAACCCATGTGATCTGATTAGAGTTATCTCTTTGATGATAAATGAATATTTAATTCATTTATTTATTAATT
>MU225843.1:3051400-3063350 GCA_018584345.1 Thuja plicata
GTTTCTTTCCTCCTTTGTGATTGTAGTTCTACTTTCTTTGGGGAATGATGTCAATTCATTTGCAATAATATTATATTTCTATATACATGTTATCTTATGATCATACTGACCCCACATTAGGTAGATCATACTGACCCCACATTAGGTAGATCCCTCTTGTGTTCTTATGTATGTTTATGTTTTATTTCCCTTGATTTGTCTTCCTTTGGGGGCATCTCATAGTGGAAACGTAATTCGTAGAGTTGTTGATGTTTCCGTTAAAACCATTGCTCCTATTAAAGTGTTAGGAATTACTTTAACATGGGGGCATACACTCTACTCACTTCTTGCACACATGCACATTCAAAATAGTTTTCAAGATTTAAAACTTTCCCTTTATGGATTAAAAGAAGCTAATCCTTAAAGCATGGTCACATTTTTACTTTTTTAGGATCTCTTGATCCCTCCAGTTTAAATTTACATGGATCTCTTGATCTCTCTAGTTTTTCAATTTAGAATATTTTGATCCCTTTAAGAATGGATCTCCTTGATGGGTTGACTAGTGAGTAGCCACATTCACTAGGCAGTTCAACTCCATCTTTCCAGTTACGCTTTTTGTGTGGTTCACAATGAGACATAAGTTCTCATTAGGCAAGATAATCACACCCCTTCTCTCTCTCCTTAACTAAGTGATGTCTCTCTTATCATGATCTTAGGGTTGATAAAGACTTAAGTCCCTTGGGGGATTGAGGGTTTCTTATCCCTTTTTGGTTCCAATAAGATTATCTATTCTTTATGTTTTCCTTTACAAGAGTTTGTGTTGAGCTCACACTCTTTCTAAAGTGGGGGCTAAATGTATAGTCGGAAAATGGAATCACTTTCATTTTAGAGTTGTTTAGCCTTTCAAGTAAGTGGTTTGGGGTCATGACAAGCATCTTGAATGGGTTCTTGATCTTGACATGGCTTCCCCCCTATTCTGTCCTTCTTTCCACTCTTGTTTAGCCTGATTTCTGTATTCTGGACTGCAGACTAGTGATTCTGGGCTTTAGGGTCAGGGTCGACCTTTTAGGTCTATGTCAACCTTGACCTTGACCTAGGTCAAGGTCGACCTCGACCTTGACCCAGGTCAAGGTCGACCTCAACCTTGACCCAGGGTTCAGATCCTGGGGTCGCATAGTTTTTGGATGTCGGCCTTTGCAAAAAGTGTTTCCCACTTCCGGGTCAGCTGTTTTGGGTTCTGAAGCGTCAATTCCTAAATTATATTTAATATAGGTCCTCTCCTAGGGGTAAAGGTTTTAATGAGAATTTGATCCTCCTATGTAGGCCTCCTTAGAAGACTGTGCCCTAGTTTCATATAAAAGGGAGCCTTCTCCTCTCATTTTCTCTAACCATGATCAAGCGAACTAAGTCCTCTATTGAAGCAAAAGAATCCTTAAGCAATTGAAGAGCATTATCAAGTGAAGATTAAAGCAAGCTAAGGAGCAAGATTTCAAGCAAGCATTCATCCATTCAAGCATCCATTTTCATGAAGGAGATCCATTGGAGGCCATTGAAGGATTCAAGCTACATAGTGCCCTTTTGGTGATCTCTCCATCCACCTTCTTCCAAGCCTATTCCAAATTCAAGAACCCATTCAAGACTTGGTGTTGGAGATCTAAAAGAAAGATATTGAAGACATCCTACCTTTCTACATTCCACATTTTGAAGCATACTTGTGGATTGAAGGATTCGAATCCTCCATAAGGACTTTTACAAGCAAGGTGAATTTATGCATTTACTTTGTCCATTTAGGCAATTTCAATTACATATATTTGAGGTTAATTCCAAAACAGGGGTTTGACCAAGGCAAACCCCTCCCCCACAACAAAAAATCCTCTTTTTCTTGTAGGTACAGGTTCAAGATTATAGTTTTGAGACCAGATCTAGATACCCTTTTTGGCTTTCTTTCGGATAGCGTGAACAGATTTTCTGTTGGACCTGTGTAGGTTAGGGTCGACATTATTGGGTCAGGGTTGACATTTGTGGGTCAAGGTCAACCTTTTTCATAAGATGACATCAGAATGGAAAAAGATTTCTGGGTTTTGTTCATCTCTACGTTATGGTTTGGGATCAACTGTCAGATTTTCCAGAAACAATCTACAGACCTCAAAAAATAGCATTCTTTGATCTAAAACCTTGTAAGGTTGGTTCTTCTTCCTATCCTTTTCAATTACTATAATCAAACATATTCATTTAATATATTTACAGAATTTAAGATATCCTTCTTGTTATTCTCTTTTCCAAATAGTTGATTCATTTGTGCATTATCCCTTCTTTTGGGTTGATCATTTTGGATCTTCCATTTGTGCATTTGAGGATAGAAAATGAGCATCTTATCTTCTCCTTAATCACAATAGCAACAATTAATCAATAAAATTAAATTAAATGTAAAGTAAGGTTAAGGAACTCAATACATTCTAAGCAAATCAAACAATAATTAATAAACAATCTCCTTACCCCTTTACATAAATGTAATTCCACATTTTCCTTCCGTTACACAAGCTATTTTGACATTCTAGATCACCAAATCAGTCAACCATTCATTGATAATAAGTTACAATCTCATAACAAGTCATTCTAAGGTTCTAGATCACTGAATCGGTCAATTGTTTGCTAATAATAAGCTATAATCTCATAACAAGCCATTTTGAGGTTCTAGATCACTAAATCGGTCAACAATTTGCTGATAATGAGCTACAATCTCATAAGAAGCCATTCTGAGATTCTAGATCGCTGAATCGGTCAACCATTTGCTGGTAATGAGCTACAATCTCATAACAAGTCATTCTGAGGTTCTAGATCACTAAATCGGTCAACCATTTGCTGATAATGAGCTATAATCTCATAACAAGCCATCTAGAGGTTCTAGATCACCGAATCGGTCAGCCGTTCACTGATAATGAGTTGTAATCTCATAACAAGTCATTCTAAAATTCTAGATCACTAAATCAGTCAATCATTCACTGATAATGAGCTACAATCTCATAATAAGTCACTCTGAGGTTCTAGATTGCCGAATCAATCAACCGTTTGCTGATAATGAGCTGTAATTTCATAACAAGCCATTATGAGGTTCTAGATCACCGAATTGGTCAACCGTTCACTGATAATGAGCTGTAATCTCATAAAAAGCCATTCTAAGGTTATGAATCACCGAATCAGTCAATCATTTGCTGATAATGAGCTGTAATCTTATAACAAGCCATTCTAAGGTTCTAGATCACTGAATTGGTCAACCGTTTGCTGATAATGAGCTACAATCTCATAAGAAGCCATTCTAAGGTTCTAGATTGCTGAATCAGTCAACTGTTTGCTGACAATGAGCTGTAATCTCATAACAATCTGTTCTGAGGTTCTAGATCACTGAAACGGTCAACTATTCACTGATAATGAGCAACAATCTTATAACAAGCCGTTCTAAGGTTCTAGATCACCGAATCGGTCAACCATTCGCTGATAATGAGCTACAATATCATAACAAGTCATTCTGAGGTTCTAGATCACCGAATTTGTTAACCATTTGCTGATAATGAGATGTAATCTCATAACAAGCCATTTTGAGGTGTTAGATCATTGAATCAGTCAACCGTTCGCTGATAATGAGCTTTAATCTCATAACAAGTCATTCTAGGATTCTAGATCACTAAATCGGTCAACTATTTGCTGATAATGAGCTACAATCTCATAACAAGTCATTCTGAGGTTCTAGATCACTGAATTGATCAACCGTTTGATGATAATGAGCTGTAATCTTATAACAAGCTATTTTGAGATTCTAGATTGCCGAATCGGTCAGCTGTTCACTGATAATGAGCTGTAATCTCATAAAAAGTCATTTTGAGGTTCTAGATCACTGAATTGGTCAACTATTTGCTGATAATGAGCTGTAATCTCAGAACAAGCCATTCTGAGGTTTTAGATCACTGAATCAGTCAACCGTTTGTTGATAATGAGCTACAATGTCATAAAAAGCCATTCTAAAGTTCTAGATTGCTAAATTGGTCAACCGTTTGCTGATAATGAGCTATAATCTCATAACAAGTTGTTCTAAGGTTCTAGATTGCTGAATCGGTCAATCATTCACTGATAATGAGCTACAATCTCATAACAAGCCATTCCGAGATTCTAGATCACTGAATCAATCAACCATTCACTGATAATGAGCTACAATCTCATAACAAGTCATTCTAAGATTCTGGATTACCGAATCGGTCAACCATTTGCTGATAATGAGTTGTAATCTCATAACAAGCTGTTCTGAGGTTCTAGACTACTGAATTGGTCAACCGTTTACTGATAATGAGCTATAATCTCATAACAAGTCATTCTAAGATTCTAGATCATCGAATCCGTCAACCATTCGATGATAATAAGCTACAATATCATAACAAGTCATTCTAAGGTTCTAGATCACTGAATCGGTCAACCGTTTGCTGATAATGTGCTGTAATCTCATACCAAGCCATTATGAGATTTTAGATCACTAAATTGGTCAACCGTTCACTGATAATGAGCTGTAATCTCATAACAAGTTGTTTTAAGGTTCTAGATCACCAAATCGGTCAATCATTTGTTGATAATGAGATGTAATCTCATAACAAGCCATTCTGAGGTTCTAGATCACCGAATCAGTCAACTATTCACTGATAATGAGCTATAATCTTATAACAAGTCATTCTGAGGTTCTAGATCATCGAATCGGTCAATCATTTGCTGATAATGAGCTGTAGTCTCATAACAAGCCATTTTGAGGTTCTAGATCACCAAATCGGTCAACCGTTCACTGATAATGAGCTTCAATCTCATAACAAGGTGTTCTGAGATTCTAGATTGTTGAATCAGTCAATCATTCACTGATAATGAGCTACAATCTCATAACAAGTCATTCTGAGGTTCTAGATTGCCGAATCGATCAACTATTTGCTGATAATGAGCTGTAAGCTCATAATAAGTCCTTCTGAGGTTCTAGATCACCAAATCAATCAACCGTTTGCTAATAATGAGCTGTAATCTCATAACAAGTCATTCTGAGATTCTAGATCACTGAATCAGTCAACTGTTCACTGATAATGAGCTACAATCTCATAACAAGTCATTTTGAGGTTCTAGATCGCCAAATCGGTCAACCGTTTGCTGACAATGAGCTGTAATCTCATAACAAGCCATTTTGAGGTTCTAGATCACTGAATCGGTCAACCATTCATTGATAATAAGCTGTAATCTCATAACACGCTATTCTGAGGTTGTAGATCACCAAATCGGTCAACCATTTGCTGATAATGAGCTGTAATCTCATAACACGCTATTCTGAAGTTCTAGATCGCCAAATCGGTCAATTGTTTACTGATAATGAGCAACAATCTCATAACAAGCCGTTCTAAGGTTCTAGATCACCGAACTGGTCAACCATTTGCTGATAATAAGTTGTAAACTCATAACAAGCCATTCTGAGGTTGTAGATAGCGGAATTGGTTAACCGTTCGCTGATAATGAGCTTCAATCTCATAACAAGTCGTTCTAAGATTCTAGATTGCCGAATCGGTCAACTGTTCGCTGATAATGAGCTATAATCTCATCACAAGTTATTTTGAGGTTCTAGATCGCCAAGTCGCTCAACTATTTGCTAATAATGAGCTATAATCTCATAACAAGTTGTTTTGAGTTTTTAGATCGCCGAATTGGTCAACTATTTGTTGATAATGAGCTATAATCTCATAACAAGTGTTTCTAAGGTTCTAGATCACTGAATCAGTCAATCGTTCATTGATAATGAGCTACAATCTTATAACAAGTCATTTTGAGGTTCTAGATCGGTGAATCGGTCAATCATTTGTTGATAATGAGCTGTAATCTCATAAAGAGTTGTTCTGAGGTTCTAGATCGCTGAATCGGTCAACCGTTCACTAATAATGAGCTGTAATCTCATAACATGCCATTCTATGGTTCTAGATCACTTAATCGGTCAACCATTTGCTGATAATGAGCTGTAATCTCATAACAAGCCATTCTGAGGTTCTAGATTGCCAAATCGGTCAATCGTTCACTGATAATGAGCTACAATCTCATAACAAGCTATTCTAAGGTTCTAGATCACCGAATCGGTCAACCATTTGCTGATAATGAGTTGTAATCTTATAACAAGCCATTCTAAGGTTTTAGATCACCAAATTGGTCAACTATTCATTGATAATGAACTACAATCTCATAACAAGCCATTCTGAGATTCTAGATCGCTGAATCAGTCAACCGTTTGCTGATAATGAGCTACAATCTCATAACAAGTCATTCTGAGGTTCTAGATCACCGAATCGATCAACCATTTGTAGATAATGAGCTGTAATCTCATAACAAGCCATTCTGAGGTTCTAGATCGCCGAATCAGTCAACCATTTGCTGTAATCTCATAACAAGTCATTCTGAGATTCTAGATTACTGAATCGGTCAACCGTTCACTGATAATGAGCTACAATCTCATAACAAGTCATTTTGAGGTTCTAGATTGCCGAATCGTTCAACCGTTTGTTGATAATGAGCTGTAATCTCATAACAAGCCATTCTTAGGTTCTAGATCGCTGAATCAATCAACTGTTCACTGATAATGAGCTTTAATCTTATAACAAGCTATTCTGAGGTTCTAGATCACCGAATCGGTCAACCATTTGCTGATAATGAGTTATAATCTCATAAAAAGCCATTCTGAGGTTCTAGATTGCCAAATCGATCAACTGTTCACTGATAATGAGCTACAATCTCATAACAAGCCATTCTAAGGTTCTAAATAGCCAAATCGATTAATCATTTGCTGATAATGAGCTATAATGTCATAATAAGCCATTCTGAGGTACTAGATTGCCAAATCAGTCAATTGTTCACTGATAATGAGCTACAATCTCATAACAAGTCATTCTGAGGTTCTAGATCGCCGAATTGGTCAACCATTTGCTGATAATGAGCTGTAATCTTATAACGAGCCATTCTGAGGTTCTAGATCACCGAATCGGTCAATCATTCGCTGATAATGAGTTGTACTCTCATAACAAGTGCTTCTGAGATTCTAGACTACTGAATCAGTCAACCATTCACTGATAATGAGCTACAATCTCATAACAAGTCATTCTGAGGTTCTAGATCGTTGAATCGGTCAACCGTTTGCTGGTAATGAGGTTTAATCTTATAACAAGCTGTTCTGACCATTATGAGGTTCTAGAACGCTGAATCAGTCAACCGTTCATTGATAATGAGTTGTAATCTCATAACAAGCCATTCTGAGGTTCTAGATCACCGAATCGGTCATCTATTTGCTGATAATGAGTTGTAATCTCATAACAAGTCATTATGAGGTTCTAGATTGCTGAATCGGTCAACCGTTCACTAATAATGAGGTAGAATCTCATAAAAAACCATTCTCAACTTCTACATCACCGAGTCAGTCAACCATTTGTTGATAATGAGCTGTAATCTTATAACAAGCTATTTTGAGGTTCTAGATCACCGAATCGGTCAACCGTTCACTGATAATGAGCTACAATCTCATAACAAGCCATTCTGAGATTCTAGATCATCGAATCGGTCAATCATTTGCTCATAATTATCTACAATCTCATAACAAGTCATTCTAAGGTTCTAGATCGCCAAAGTTTGCTAATAATGAGCTGTAGTCTCATAACAAGTTGTTCTAAGGTTTTAGATTGCCGAATCGATCAACTGTTTGCTGATAATGAGCTGTAATCTCATAACAAGCCCTTCTGAGGTTCTAGATCACCGAATCGGTCAACCATTCACTGAGAATGAGCTAAAATCTCATAACAAGTCATTCTAAGATTCTAGATCGCTAAACCAGTCAACCATTTGCTGATAATGAGCTGTAATCTCATAACAAGCCATTCTCAGGTTCTAGATCACCAAATCGATCAACCGTTCGCTGATAATGAGTTGTAATCTCATAACAAGTCATTCTAATGGTTTAGATCACTGAATCGGTCAACCATTTGCTAATAATGAGCTATAATCTCATAACAAGCCATTTTGAGGTTCTAGATCACCGAATCAGTCAACCGTTCGCTGATAATGAGCTATAATCTCATAACAAGCTGTTCTAAGGTTCTAAATCACCGAATCGGTCAAATGTTTGCTGGTAATGAGCTATAATCTCATAACAAGCCATTCTGAGATTCTAGAATGCCAAATTGGTCAACTGTTCACTGGTAATGAGCTATAATCTCATAACAAGCCATTTTGAGATTCTAGATCGCCAAATCGGTCAACTGTTCACTGATAATGAGCTACAATCTCATAACAAGTCATTCTGAGGTTCTAGATCACTGAATCAGTCAACCGTTTGTTGATAACAAGCTGTAATCTCATAATAAGCTATTCTAAGGTTCTAGATCCCCGAACTAGTCAACCGTTTGCTGATAATGAGCTGTAATCTCATAACAAGCCATTCTGAGGTTCTAGATCGCTGAATTGGTCAACTATTTTCTGATAATGAGGTACAATCTCATAACAAGCCGTTCTAAGGTTCTAGATTGCCGAATTGGTCAACCGTTCACTGATATGAGCTGTAATCTCATAACAAGCCATTATGGAGGTTCTAGATCACCGAATTGGTCAACTGTTTGCTGATAATGAGTTGTAATCTCATAACAAGCCGTTCTGGGGTTCTAGATCACTGAATCAGTCAACTGGTCAGTGATAATGAGCTAAAAGTCATAACAAGCCATTCTTAGGTTCTAGATCACTGAATCAGTCAGCCATTTACTGATAATGAGCTGTAATCTCATAATAATCCATTTTAAGGTTCTAGATCACCAAATCAGTCAACCGTTCGCTGATAATAATCTACAATCTCATAACAAGCCATTCTAAGATTCTAGATCATTGAATCGGTCAACCGTTTGCTGATAATGAGCTACAATATCATAACAAGTCATTCTGACGTTCTAGATCACTAAAATGGTAAACCATTTGCAGATAATGAGCTGTAAGTTCATAACAAGCTATTCTTAGGTTCTAGATCACTGAATCGGTCAACCGTTCACTGATAATGAGCTGTAATCTCATAACAAGTCATTATGAGATTCTAGATTGTCGAATCGGTCAACCGTTCGCTGATAATGAGCTACAATGTCATAACAAGTCAATATGTGGTTCTAGATCACTAAATCGGTCAACCATTTGCTGATAATGAGCTGTAATCTCATAACAAGCCGTTGTGAGGTTCTAGATCGCCGAATCGGTCAACCGTTCGCTGATAATTGTAACACCCCAAAATTGGCACCTAACAATCAAATCAATTTTGGTGCATTTTCTTATCTTTGAAGTCCTATTGTATTAGGCAAATTCTTCTCCTAATTGACTTTAATTGACTGAGTTTCAAATGTAGAAAACTCAAATTTGTATAAATCTGACATTACATTTAATTCCTAATTCTCAAATGATTATTAGCTAAAAATCCCTATGATTAATTGATTTAATCCTAAAGTCCTAAGTGCTTTATATTAAATCAATTCCACCCCCTTTGGCTAATATACATAAAAGGAATTGAAAGGTTATTTAATTATTGGATGAATTATCCTCAAAAAGAATTTCATAATTCCATGTGAAAGGACACTTATGTGGCAATAATTCACTCTTTTATTTAAATAATATTTGCTTATTTGTCTCAAAAGAGAATGAAGAGATGACTATTTCTTTTCTAGAAACTCTTCACTCTCTTTCCATGGTTTTCTATAAATTGGATTTCTTTTCTTCATTAGGAAGGAATTTTTGGAGAGCATCAATACTATAGGCAATTTACATTTGATTTCATGTCTTTAAGCTCATTTGCATAATTAGGCTAAGATTTCAATTGGAATTAATGATATATGTTTTCATTTAATATTCATTTCTATATCTAGTATTTCAATTTGATGTTCTCAAAGCTTTCATAGATTACAAGCAATTCAATTCTAGACTAAGAGTATTTGCTTTCTTTTGCTAGTTTAATTGCATTTTTACTTCCATAGAGTAATTGTAACTCATTCTTAGATTAGTGCAATTCAATTTATTAGTTTAAATTGTATCTCTTTTCATAGACTAGTTGCAGATTTCTCATAGAATAATGACATTTCTCATCTTCTTGCATGCTTAAATCCTCCATGTTAGCAATGGTCAGGTTGTTGGCTCTCGTTCTGAGGGTAAAACTCAACATCCACATCTAATTAGGAGGCAACAGGTCACTTTGATCATATTTGCAGAACAAACAATTCATGTTTGTCTTTGTGAATTAAGAGATTGTGTAAGAACTATGTTGTGTTTGTATTAAATTCAGAGGTCCACATTTAGCATACAATATTTTGGTGCCCACCGTGAGGCAGGAGTATTCAATTCCTGGCCTCATATTACATATTTACCGTCAATTTTGTTTTATGTATTTTTTCACATTCACTTTGAGTCAAATCTGACTCCACCATTATGTCCAGAACATCATTTTGGTTTAAAACGACTACAAATATGCCTATATTTGTCTAAAAATTGAATTTGTAGCATCAAATTATTGTCTGGGCAGGCCGTACGGCTCTGTAGTGAATTCTCGCGTGAGATTTCTCACATACCCGCGCAAGATTTGCATTTCCTCGCGTGAGATTTTTCATTTCCTTGCACGAGATTAGCATTTCCTCGTGCGAGGCCTAGCATTTCCTCGCGCGACGCCTTGCATTTCCTCGCGCGAGGCTTGCTGACAGGTCTGACTTAAAACGCGCATAAATCTCTCATTTCAACTCCTTTTTCTGAGCAATTTTTTTTGATTCTGGGTAGAATTTTGCAACGATCACTGTGGTGGGATTAGTTTTTGATTTTTCTTGCTGGATTTATCAAAAATCACTATTTTTCATGATTGTACCTGCATAATCCTTATTTTTGCAACTTCCAGAGCTCCGTATAGGCTCATACGATCACCATTTTTAATGCAATTTTTTTTGAAAGTGCATGATTTTCTATCTACTATCTGATTATGTGATCTATTTTGTGATTTTATATTTTGGTAATATGGACTAATCTTTGACTTTGGTGTTCATGTGCTTATCTTTTTCATACAGCTTAACAGTGGTTTGTAGGACGCTATACAAGAAGACTAAAACACAAACTACTGATGATATTTCTTGCAGGTTGCCTTTGATCGATAGAACGCAAAACATTGTTCTTGGATCTTGTTTTTGATTTTTTAAAATAGGAACCCACATGCAAGGCTTCTTAAAATGAACATTTGTTTGATGTTGTAGGAATGACAATAATGTCAGAAAATTATGCTCTCGCCCTTTTGGGATGATCAGAAATCTAGAAGCATTATTGTCATTTTCTTATTATGCTTGAAGTGTCTTCTAGTTTTGTAAACCCAAGGAATTGCATGGACGTATCCTCTCCCCTCGCCTTCATGAATCTTGGGTGAAAGAGAAATCCATACAAATCCTTTAGCGTGGCTACCTCCCGAGTGCTTTAATAGAGCCGGTGAGAGTGGATTGCCCAACCGGTAACAGGATAAAGCCAAGCCCTTCCAAACCAGTATATAAAAAATGTCATTGTGATTAATGTCATAGTGAACAGGTGTTGATTGTGTTATACCAGGAAGAAGATCTCCCTCAGTACCCTTGTGGTGCGTTAAAACCTACAAAATGTAACTTTTGTAGGCTGGGAGGCCTCCATAACGGAGCTAATATACCGCAAGTATAACCACCTAAACGGATGCCCTTACTACAAACTATGTTTCAGTATCCAAAAACCCTCTATCTGTTGGTGCAGAAGGTCAGAGACCGATTAAGACACCCTACACTTTTACGACTCTTAGTAGAGACAACAACCCTTTTGGAAGCAATTCCTTTGGGGTTCGAAGCTTGGTGTGCCTGAGAAGTGAGTGCACATGTAAGGAGGAGCCCATGCCTCCAAGCTTCTAAGT
>MU225843.1:3090189-3144457 GCA_018584345.1 Thuja plicata
CTAGGATTTCAAGCTCTCGTGCACCATTACTATGTCAGTTTGGTTCTAGCATTCAAGTCATCTTGCGATCACACACACACTTTTCAATTATCAAATTCTCGACGCTTCTCAAGTCATAGACGCTGCCTTGCCAATACTGAGCATCAAGAACAACATTTTGGAAGGAGTAGAGAGAGACAATAGAAGCTTCAAGCATCGAGGGGTTTGCATTTACTTGTCCTCCCTTCTCTTGTTTGTATATTTTATTTCTCACATTTCTGTTATTCATTTAGTAGTTATTGTATACTTGATTTGCATTCACTTGTGAACCTTTGCTACTAACCCCCGCCCTTGGAAAGCTGTGGAAAATCGAAGAGAGAGGCGTACACCATGGTTTTCTATAAATTGGATTTCTTTTCTTCATTAGGAAGGACTTTTTGGAGAGCATCAATACTATAGGAAATTTACATTTGATTTCATGTCTTTAAGCTCATTTGCATAATTAGGCTAAGATTTCAATTGGAATTAATGATATATGTTTTCATTTAATATTCATTTCTATATCTAGTATTTCAATTTGATGTTCTCAAAGCTTTCATAGATTACAAGCAATTCAATTCTAGACTAAGAGTATTTGCTTTCTTTTGCTAGTTTAATTGCATTTTTACTTCCATAGAGTAATTGTAACTCATTCTTAGATTAGTGCAATTCAATTTCTTAGTTTAAATTGCATCTCTTTTCATAGACTAGTTGCAGATTTCTCATAGAATAATGGCATTTCTCATCTTCTTGCATTCTTAAATCCTCCATATTAGCAATGGTCAGGTTATTGGCTCTTGTTCTGAGGGTAAAACTCAATATCCACAACTAATTAGGAGGCAACAGGTCGCTTCAATTGTATTTGCAGAACAAACAATTCATGTTTGTCTTTGTGAATTAAGTGATTGTGTAAGGACTATGTTATGATTGTGTTAAATTTAGAGGTCCACATTTAGCATACAACAATAATGAGCTGTAATCTCATCACAAGCCATTTTGAGGTTTTAGATCACCGAATTGGTCAACCGTTTGCTGATAATGAGCTATAATCTCATAACAAGCCATTCTAAGGTTCTCGATCGCCGAATCGGTCAACCATTCTCTGATAATGAGCTACAATCTCATAACAAGCCATTCTGAGGTTGTAGATCACCGAATCGATCAACTGTTTGCTGATAATGAGATGTAATCTCATAACAAGCTGTTCTGAGGTTCTAGATCACCGCATTGGTCAACCATTCAGTGATAATGAGCTACAATATCATAAAAAGCCATTTTGAGATTCTAGATCATCGAATCAGTCAATCACTCACTGATAATGAGCTACAATCTCATTACAAGTCATTCTAAGGTTCTAGATCACCAAATCGGTCAACCATTTGCTGATAATGAGCTGTAATCTCATAATAAGTCATTCTGAGATTCTATATCACCAAATCGGTCGACCGTTCACTGATAATGAGCTAGAATCTCATAACAAGTCGTTCTAAGGTTCTAGATCATTGAATCGGTCAACCATTTACTGATAATGAGATGTAATCTCATAACAAGCCATTTTGAGGTTTTAGATCACTAAATCGGTCAACCATTTATTGATAATAAGCTGTAATCTCATAACAAGCCATTCTGAGGTTCTAGATCATCAAATTGGTCAATCATTTGCTGATAATGACCTGTAATCTCATAAGAAGTTGTTTTGAGGTTCTAGATCTCCAAATCAGTCAACCATTTGCTGATAATGAGTTGTAATCTCATAACAAGCCATTCTGAGGTTCTAGATTGTCGAATCGGTTAACTATTCACTGATAATGAGCTACAACCTCATAACAAGCCATTTTGAGGTTCTAGATCGGTGAATCACTCAACCGTTTGATGATAATGAGTTGTAATCTCATAACAAGCCATTCTAAGGTTCTAGATCGGCAAATTGGTCAACCATTCACTGATAATGAGCTATAATCTCACAAAAAGCTGTTCTAATTTTTTAGATCACTGTATCAGTCAACCATTTGTTGATAATGAGCTACAATCTCATAACAAGTCATTCTGAGGTTCTAGATCGCCGAATCGGTCAACCTTTTACTGATAATGAGCTATAATCTCATAACAAGCCATTCTAAGATTCTAGATCACTGAATCAATCAACCGTTCGCTAATAATGAACTACAATCTCATAACAAGTTGCTTTGAGGTTTTAGATCACCCAATCAGTCAACCGTTTGTTGATAATGAGCTGTAATCTCATAACAAGCCGTTCTGAGGTCCTAGATCATTGAATCAGTCAACCGTTTGCTGATAATGACCTATAATCTCATAACAAGTCATTCTAAGATTCTAGATTACTGAATCGGTCAACCATTCACTGATAATGAGCTACAATCTCATAACAAGTTGTTCTAAGGTTTTTAGATCGCTGAATCGGTCAACCATTTGCTGATAATGAGCTGTAATCTCATAACAAGCCGTTCTGAGGTTCTAGATCGCCAAATCAGTCAACCATTCACTGATAATGAGTTGTAATCTTATAACAAGCCATTATGAGGTTGTAGATCGCTAAATCAGTCAACCATTTGCTGATAATGAGCTATAATCGCATAACAAGCCATTTTGAGGTTCTAGATCACCGAATCGGTCAACTATTCGTTGATAATGAGCTAAAACTCATAAAAAGCCATTCTGAGGTTCTAGATCACCAAATCGGTCAACTGTTTATTGATAATGAGCTGTAATCTCATAATAATCCATTCTGAGGTTCTGGATCACCAAATCAGTCAATCGTTCACTCATAATGAGCTACAATCTCATAACAAGCCGTTCTAAGATCCTAGATTGTCGAATCAGTAAACCGTTCACTGATAATGAGCTACAATCTCATAACAAGTCATTCTAAAGTTCTAGATCACTCAATTGGTCAAGCATTTGCTGATAATGAGTTGTAATCTCATAACAAGCCGTTCTACAGTTTTAGATCACCGAATCGGTTAACCGTTTGCTAATAATGAGCTGTAATCTCATAACAAGTCATTCTAAGATTCTAGATCACCGAATCGATCAACTGTTCACTGATAATGAGCTAATAATCTCATTAAAAGCCATTTTGAGGTTTTAGATCACCAAATTGGTCAACCATTTGCTGATAATGAGTTATAATCTCATAACAAGCCATTCTGAGGTTCTAAATCGCCGAAGCAGTCAACCGTTCACTAATAATGAGCTATAATCTCATAACAAACCTTTTTAAGGTTCTAGATCACCAAATCAGTCAATCATTCATTGATAATGAGTTGTAATTTCATAACGAGCCGTTCTGAGGTTCTAGATCACTGAATTGGTCAACCGTTTGTTGATAATGAGCTATAATCTCATAACAAGCTATTCTGAGGTTCTAGATCACTGAATCGGTCAACCGTTTGCTGATAATGAGCTATAATTTTATAACAAGCCATTCTAAGGTTCTAGATCACCGAATTGGTCAACCGTTTGTTGATAATGAGTTGTAATCTTATAACAAGCCATTCTAAGGTTCTAGATCACCAAATCGGTCAACCGTTCACTGACAATGAGTTGTAATTTCATAAGAAGCCATTCTGAGGTTCTAGATCACCAAATCAGTCAACCATTTGCTGATAATGAGCTATAATCTCGTAACAAGCCATTCTAAGGTTCTAGATTGCCGAATCGGTCAACCGTTCGCTGATAATGAGCTACAATCTCATAACAAGCTATTTTGAGGTTCTAGATCGCTGAATCAGTCAACTATTTATTGATAATGAGCTACAATCTCATAATAAGCCATTCTACCATTCTAGATCATCGAATCAGTCAACCATTCACTGATAATGAGCTACAATCTCATAACAAGCCATTTTGAGATTTTAGATCACTAAATCGGTCAACCGTTCACTGATAATGAGCTACAATCTCATAATAAGTCATTTTGAGGTTCTAGATCACTGAATCGGTCAACTATTTGCTGATAATGAGCTGTAATCTTATAACAAGCCATTCTGAGGTTCTAGATCATTGAATCAGTCAACCATTCACTGATAATGAGCTGTAATCTCATAACAAGTCATTCTAAGATTCTATATTACTGAATCGGTCAACCGTTCACTGATAATGAGTTACAATCTCATAACAAGTCATTCTGAGGTTTTAGATGCCAAATCAGTCAACCATTTGCTGATAATGAGTTGTAATCTCATAACTAGCTATTTTCAGGTTCTAGATCACCGAATCAGTCAATCGTTTGCTGATAATGAGGTGTAATCTCATAACAAGCCATTCTGAGGTTCTAGATCACCGAATCGGTCAACTGTTCATTGATAATGAGCTGTAATCTCATAACAAGCCATTCTGAAATTCTAGATTGCTGAATCAGTCAACCATTTGCTGGTAATGAGCTGTAATCTCATAACAAGCCATTCTGAGGTTCTAGATTGCTGAATTAGTTAACCGTTCACTGATAATGAGCTAGAATCTCATAACAAGCCATTCAGAGGTTCTAGATTGCCAAATCACTCAACCGTTTGCTGATAATGAGTTTTAATATCATAACAAGCCATTCTAAGGTTCTAGATCTCTGAGTCGGTCAACCATTCACTTATAATGAGTTAAAATCTTATAACAAGTCATTCTAAGATTCTAGATTGCTGAATCAGTCAACCGTTTACTGATAATGAGCTACAATCTCATAACAAGTCATTCTGAGGTTCTAGATCACTGAATCGATCAACCATTTGCAAATAATAAGCTGTAATCTCATAACAAGTCATTCTGAGGTTCTAGATCGCCAAATCGGTCAACCGTTCACTGTAATCTTATAAAAAGTCATTCTAAGATTCTAGATAGCCAAATCGGCCAACCATTTGCTAATAATGAGCTACAATCTCATAACAAGTCATTTTGAGGTTCTAGATCACCCAATCGGTTAACTGTTTGCTGATAATGAGCTGTAATCTTATAACAAGATGTTCTGAGGTACTAGATCGCCAAATCAGTCAACCGTTCACTGATAATGAGCTGTAATCTCATAAAAAGCCATTCTGAGGTTCTAGATCACCGAATCAGTCAACCGTTTGCTAATAATGAGTTGTAATCTCATAACAAGCCGTTCTGAGGTTCTAGATCGCCGAATCGGTCAACTATTCATTGATAATGAGCTACAATCTCATAACAAGCTATTCTGAGGTTCTAGACAGCCAAATCGGTCAATCATTTGTTAATAATGAGCTGTAATCTCATAACAAGCCATTCTGAGGTTCTAGATCACCGAATCAGTCAACCGTTCACTGATAATGAGCTACAATCTCATAACAAGTCATTCTAAGGTTCTAGATCGCTAAATCGGTGAACCATTTGTTGATAATGAGCTGTAATCTCATAACAAGTCATTCTGAGGTTCTAGGTTGTTAAATATGACAATTGTTCACTGATAATAAGCTGTAATCTAATGACAAGTTTGTAGTTCATCGAATCGGTCAACCATTTACTGATAATGAGCTCTAATCTAATAACAAGCCATTCTGAGGTTCTAGATCACCAAATCGATCAACTGTTCATTGATAATGAGTTGTAATCTCATAACAAGTTGTTCTGAGGTTGTAGATCACCGAATTGGTCAACTATTTGCTAATAATGAGTTGTAATCTCATAACAATCCATTCTGAGGTTCTAGATCATCGAATCGGTCAACCATTCGCTAATAATGACCTACAATCTCATAACAAGCCATTCTGAGCTTCTAGATTGTTGAATCGGTTGACCCTTTGCTGATAATGAGCTGTAATCTCATAACAAGCCATTCTGAGGTTCTAGATCTCCAAATCGGTCAACCATTCACTGATAATGAGCTACAATCTCATAACAAGATGTTCTGAGATTCTAGATCATCGAATCAGTCAATTGTTTGCTGATAATGATCTACAATCTCATAGGAAGTCATTCTAAGGTTCTAGATTGCCGAATCGGTCAACCATTTCTTGATAATGAATTATAGTCTCATAACAAGCCATTCTGAGGTTCTAGATTGCTGAATCGGTCAACTATTTGTTGATAATGAGTTATAATCTCATAACAAGCCCTTATGAGGTTCTAGATCACCGAATCGGTCAACCATTCACTGATAATGAGCTACAATCTCATAACAAGTCATTCTGAGGTTCGAGATCGCCAAACCGGTCAACCGTTTGCTGATAATGAGCTGTAATATCATAACAAGCCATTTTGAGGTTCTAGATCACCAAATTGATCATCCATTCACTGATAATGAGCTGTAATCTCATAACAAGCCATTTTGAGGTTCTAGATCACTGAATTGGTTAATTGTTTGCTGATAATGAGCTATAATATCATAACAAGCCATTTTGAGGTTCTAGATCGCCAAATCGGTCAACCATTCACTGATAATGAGCTATAATCTAATAACAAGCCATTCTGAGGTTCTAAATTACCGAATCAGTCAACTGTTTTCTTATAATGAGCTGTAATTTCATAACAAGCCATTCTGAGGTTCTAGATTGCCGAATCGGTCGACCGTTCACTGATAATGAGCTACAATCTCATAACAAGCCATTCTGAGATTCTAGATCACCGAATCGGTCAACTGTTCACTGATAATGAGCTACAATCTCATAACAAGTCATTCTGAGGTTCTAGATTGCTGAATTAGTCAACTGTTTGCTGATAATGAGCTACAATCTCATAATAAGCCATTCTCAGGTTCTAGATTACTGAATTGGTAAATCATTATTTTGAGGTTTTAGATTGCTGAATCGGTCAAACATTTGCTGATAATGAGCTGTAATCTCATAACAAGCCATTCTGAGGTTCTACATTGCCGAATGTGTTAACTGTTCATTGATAATGAGCTACAATCTCATAAAAAGCCATTCTGAGGTTCTAGATCACCGAATCGGTAAACCATTTACTAATAATGAGTTGTAATCTCATAATAATCCATTCTAAGTTTCTAGATCACCAAATCAGTCAAGCGTTCACTGATAATGAGATACAATCTCATAATAAGTCATTCTGAGATTCTAGATCACCGAATCGGTCAACCGTTCACTGATAATGAGCTACAATCTCATAACAAGTCATTCTGAGGTTCTAGATCCCTGAATTGGTCAACCATTTGCTGATAATGAGTTGTAATCTCATAATAAGCCATTCTTAGGTTCTAGATTGCTGAATTGGTCAACCATTCACTGATAATAAGCTGTAATATCATAACAAGTCATTCTGAGATTCTAGATCACCATAGCTGTCAACCGTTCACTGATAATGAGCTACAATTGCATAACAAGTCATTCTGAGGTTCTAGATTGCCGAATCAGTCAACCATTTGCTGATAATGAGCTGTAATCTTATAACAAGCCGTTCTGAGGTTCTAGATCGCCAAATCGGTCAACCGTTCGCTGATAATGAGCTGTAATGTCATAACAAGCTTATTTGGGGTTCTAGATCACCGAATCGGTCAATCATTTGCTGATAATGAGTTGTAATCTCATAGCAAGCCATTCTTAGATTTTAGATCATTGAAATGGTCAACCATTCTCTGATAATGAGCTACAATCTCATAACAAGCCATTCTGAGGTTTTAGATTGCCGAATCACTCAACCATTTGCTCATAATGAGCTGTAATCTCATAACAAGCCATTCTGAGATTCTAGATCGCTGAATCAGTCAACCATTTGCTGATAATGAGCTACAATCTCATAACAAGCCATTTTGAAATTCTAGATCACTGAGTCGGTCAATCATTCACTGATAATGAGCTATAATCTCATTACAAGTCATTCTAAGGTTTTAGATCACCGAATCGGTCAACCATTTGCTGATAATGAGCTGTAATCTCATAAAAATCCATTCTAAGGTTCTAGATCGCCAAATCGGTCAACCATTCATTGATAATGAGCTGTAATCTCATAACAAGTTATTCTGAGATTCTAGATCGATGAATCGGTCAACTGTTCACTGATAATGAGCTACAATCTCATAACAAGTCATTCTGAGGTTCTAGATCATCGAATCGGTCAATCGTTTGTTGATAATGACCTGTAATCTCATAACAAGCCATTTTGAGGTTCTAGATCACCGAATAAGTCAACCGTTCGCTGATAATGAGTTGTAATTTCATAACAAGCCATTCTGAGGTTCTAGATCACCAAATCGGTCAACTATTTGCTGATAATGAGATGTAATCTCATAACAAGCCGTATTAAGGTTCTAGATCACTGAATCGGTCAACCATTCACTGATAATGAGCTACAATCTAATAACAAGCCATTTTGAGGTTCTAGATCGCCGAATCAGTCAACTGTTTGCTGATAATGAGATGCAATCTCATAACAAGCCATTCTGAGGTTCTAGATCACCGAATTGGTCAACCGTTCACTGATAATGAGCTACAATCTTATAACAAGCCATTCTAAGATTCTAGATCATCGAATCGATCAATCGTTCGCTGATAATGAGCTACAATCTCATAAAAAGTCATTCTAAGGTTCTAGATCGCCGAATCGGTCAACCATTTGCTGATAATGGGCTGTAATCTTATAACAAGCCATTCTAAGGTTCTAGATAGCCAAATCGGTCAACCATTCACTAATAATGAGCTTTAATCTCATAACAAGTCATTCTGAGATTCTATATCACCAAATCAGTCAACCGTTTGCTGATAATGAGCTGTAATCTCATAACAAGTCATTCTGAGGTTCTAGATCGCCGAATCGGTCAACCGTTTACTGATAATGAGCTATAATTTGATAACAAGCCATTATGAGGTTCTAGATCACTGAATCGGTAAATCGTTCACTGATAATGAGCTGTAATCTCGTAACAAGCCATTATGAGGTTCTAGATTGCTGAATCAGTCAACCATTTGCTAATTATGAGTTGTGATCTCATAACAAGCCATTCTGAGGTTCTAGATCACCGAATCAATCAACTGTTCACTGATTATGAGCTACAATCTCATAACAAGCCATTTTGAGGTTTTATATCGCCGAATCAGTCAACTATTTGCTGATAATGAACTATAGTCTCATAACAAGCCATTCTAACATTCTAAATCGCCGAATCAGTCAACCGTTCGTTGATAATAAGCTACAATCTGATGACAAGCCATTCTAAGATTCTAGATCGTCGAATCGGTCAAGCGTTCACTGATAATGAGCTATAATCTCATAAGAAGTCATTTTGAGGTTCTAGATCGCTGAATCGGTCAACCATTTGCTGATAAGCTGTAATCTCATAACAAGCAATTTTGAGGTTCTAGATCGCTGAATCGGTCAACCGTTCACTGATAATGAGCTACAATCTCATAACAAGCCATTATGAGATTCTAGATTGCTGAATCAGTCAACTGTTTGCTGATAATGATCTACAATCTCATAACAAGTCATTCTGAGGTTCTAGATCGTCGATTCGGTCAACCGTTTACTGATAATGAGCTGTAATCTCATAGCAAGCCATTTTAAGGTTCTAGATCACTAAATTGTTCAACTATTCACTGATAATGAGCTCTAATCTCATAACAAGTCATTTTGAGGTTCTAGATCACTGAATCGGTCAACCATTTGCTGATAATGAGCTATAATATCATAACAAGCCATTCTGATGTTCTAAATCATCAAATCAGTCAACCATTCGCTGATAATGAGCTACAATCTCATAACAAAATTTTTTTGAGGTTCTAGATCGCTAAATCAATCAACCGTTTGCTGATAATGAGCTATAATCTCATAACAAGCCATTTTGAGGTTCTAGATCGCCGAATCGGTCAACCGTTTCCTGATAATGAGTGGTAATCTAATACCAAACTATTCTGAGGTTCTAGATCGCCGAATCGGGCAATGGTTCACTGATAATGAGTTGTAAACTCATAACAAGCCATTTTGAGGTTCTAGATCGCTGAATCGATCAACCATTTATTGATAATGAGTTGTAATCTCATAATAAGCCATTCTGAGGTTCTAGATCACTGAATCGGTCAACCATTTGTTGATAATGAGCTACAATCTCATAATAAGTCATTCTGAGGTTTTAGATCACTGAATCGGTCAACCATTTGCTGATAATGAGTTGTAATGTCATAACAAGCCGTTCTGAGGTTCCAGATCGCCAAATCGGTCAACTGTTCACTGATAATGAGCTACAATCTCATAACAAGTCATTCAGAGGTTCTAGATCACCGAATCGATCAACTGTTTGCTGATAATGAGCTGTAATCTCATAACATGCCGTTCTGAGGTTCTAAATTACTGAATCGGTCAATCATTTGCTGATAATTAGCTAGAATCTCATAACCAATCATTCTAAGGTTCTAGATCACCGAATCACTCAACCATTTGCTGATAATGAGTGTAATCTCATAACAAGCTATTCTAAGGTTCTAGATCGCCGAATCGGTCAACATTTGCTAATAATGAGTTGTAATCTCATAACAAGCCATTCTGAGGTTGTAGATCACTGAATCTGTCAACCGTTCACTGATAATGAGCTACAATCTCATAGCAAGCCATTCTAAGGTTCTAGATTGCTGAATCGGTCAACTGTTTGCTGATAATGAGCTGTAATCTCACAACAAGCTATTCTGAGGTTCTAGATCACTGAATTGGTTAGCCGTTCACTTATAATGAGCTACAATCTCATAAAAAGTCATTCTAAGATTCTAGATCGCTGAATCGGTCAACCATTCATTGATAATGAGCTACAATCTCATAACAAGTCATTTAGAGGTTCTAGATCACCGAATCAGTCAACCATTTGCTGATAATGAGCTGTAATCTCATAACAAGCTATTCTGAGGTTCTAGTTTACTGAATCGATCAACCGTTCACTAATAATGAGCTGTAATCTCATAATAAGTCATTCTTAGATTTTAGATCACTGAATCAGTCAATCATTCATTGATAATGAGCTACAATCTCATAACAAGTCATTCTCAGGTTCTAGATCATCGAATCAGTCAATCGTTCGTTGATAATGAGCTATAATATCATAACAAGCTGTTTTGAGGTTTTAGATCGCCAAATCAGTCAACAATTTGCTGATAATGAGTTGTAATGTCATAACAAGCCATTCTGAGGTTCTAGATCACTGAATCGGTCAACCGTTCACTGATAATGAGCTACAATCTCATAACAAGCCATTCTAAGGTTCTAGATCACCGAATCGGTGAACCGTTTGCTGATAATGAGCTGTAATCTCATAATAAGCTGTTCTGAGGTTTTAGATTATTGAATCGGTAAACAGTTCTTTGATAATAAGCTACAATCTCATAACAAGTCATTCTGAGGTTCTAGATCAGCGAATCGGTCAATGAATTGCTGATAATGAGCTGTAATCTAATAAGAAGCCATTTTAAGGTTCTAGAACACCAAATTAGTCAATGATTCAATGATAATGAGTTGTAATCTCATAAAAAGTCATTCCTAGATTCTAGATTGCTGAATCAGTTAATCATTCACTGATATTGAGCTACAATCTCATAACAAGTCATTCTGAGGTTCTAGATCACCAAATTAGTCAACTGTTTATAGATAATGAGCTGTAATCTCATAACAAGTTGTTCTGAGGTTCTAGATCACCGAATTGGTCAATTGTTCACTGATAATGAGTTGTAATCTCATAACAAGCCATTCTGAGGTTCTAGATTGCCAAATTAGTCAACTGTTTGCTGATAATGAGCTATAATCTCATAACAAGCTATTATGAGGTTCTAGATCACCAAATCGGTCAACCATTCACTGATAATGAGCTACAATCTCATAATAAGCCATTCTGAGGTTCTAGATCACCAAATCGGTCAACCATTTACTGATAATGAGCTGTAATCTCATAACAAGTCATTCTGATGTTCTAGTTTGCCGAATCGATCAACCGTTTGCTAATAATGAACTATAATCTCATAACAAGCCATTCTAAGATTCTATATTGTCAAATCGGTCATCCGTTCACTGATAATGAGCTAAAATCTCACAACAAGTCATTCTGAGGTTCTAGATCACTGAATTGGTCAACCGTTTGCTGATAATGAGCTGTAATCTCATAATAAGACATTCTAAGGTTCTAGATCACTGACTCGGTCAACCATTCACTGATAATGAGCTATAATCTCATAACAAGTCATTCTGAGATTCTAGATCATCGAATCGGTCAACCATTCATTGATAATGAGCTACAATGTCATAACAAGTCATTATGAGGTTTTAGATCGCTGAATTGGTCAATCGTTTGTTGATAATGAGCTATAATCTCATAAAAAGGCATTGTGAGGTTCTAGATCACCGAATTGGTTGACTGTTCATTGATAATAAGTTGTAATCTCATAACAAGCCATTCCAAGGTTCTAGATCACCAAATTGATCAACCATTTGCTGATAATGAGATGTAATCTCATAACAAGCTGTTCTGAGGTTCTAGATCACCGAATCGGTCAACTGTTCGCTGATAATAAGCTATAATCTCATAAGAAGCTATTCTGAGGTTCTAGAATGCTGAATTGATCAACCGTTTGTTGATAATGAGCTGTAATCTCATAACAAGCCATTCTGAGGTTCTAGATTGCCGAATCAGTCAACCATTCACTGATAATGAGCTACAAACTCATAACAAGCCATTCTAAGATTCTAGATCATCGAATCGGTCAACTGTTCACTGATAATGAGCTGTAATCTCATAACAAGTCATTCTAAGGTTCTAGATTACTGAATTGGTCAACCGTTTGCTGATAATGAGCTGTAATCTCATAACAAGCCATTCTGAGGTTCTAGATTGCCGAATCGGTCAACCATTTGATGATAATGGGCTACAATCTCATAACAAGCTATTTTGAGATTCTAGATCACCGAATTGGTCAACTATTCGCTAATAATGAGGTACAATCTCATAACAAGTCATTATGAGGTTCTAGATCACTGAATCGGTCAATCATTTGCTGATAATGAGCTAGAATGTTATAATAAGCCATTCTGAGGTTCTAGATCTCCGAATCAGTTAACCATTCATTGATAATGAGCTGTAATCTCATAACAAGTCATTATGAGATTCTAGATCACCGAATCGGTCAACCGTTCACTGATAATGAACTACAATCTCATAACAAGTCATTATGAGGTTCTAGATTGCTGAATCGGTCAACCATTTGTTGACAATGATCTGTAATCTAATAACAAGCTATTTTGAGGTTCGAGATTGCCGAATCGGTCAACCATTCACTGATAATGAGCTGTAATCTCATAACAAGCTATTCTGAGGTTCTAGGTCACCGAATTGGTCAACTATTTGCTTATAATGAGCTGTAATATCATAACAAGCCATTTTGAGGTTCTAGATCACTGAATCGGTCAACTTTTCACTGATAATGAGTTGTAATCTCATAACAAGCCATTCTGAGGTTCTAGATTGCTGAATTGGTCAACTGTTTGCTGATAATGAGCTTTAATCTCATAAAAAGCTATTCTAAGGTTCTAGGTCAGCGAATCGGTCAACCGTTCATTGATAATGAGTTACAATCTCATAACAAGCCATTCTGAGGTTCTAGATCACCAAATCGGTCAACCATTTGCTGATAATGAGCTATAATCTCATAACAAGCTGTTCTGAGGTTCAAGATCACCAAATTGGTCAATCGTTCACTGATACTGAGCTATAATCTCATAAGAATCCATTCTAAGATTCTAGATCACCAAACTGGTCAACGGTTCACTAATAATGAGCTACAATCTCATAACAAATTGTTTTGAGGTTCTAGAACCCTGAATCGGTCAACCATTTACTGATAATGAGCTATAATCTCATAACAAACTATTTTGAGGTTCTAGATCGCCGAATCGGTCAACCATTCACTAGTAATGCACTGTAGTCTCATAACAAGTCATTCTGAGATTCTAGACTGCCAAATCAGTCAACCGTTCACTAATAATGAGCTACAATCTCATAACAAGTCATTTTGAGGTTCTAGATCACAGAATCGGTCAACCATTTGCTGATAATGAGCTGTACTCATAACAAGCTATTTTGAGGTTCTAGATCACCAAATCGGTCAACCATTCCTTGATAATGAGCTATAATCTCATAACAAGTCATTCTGAGGTTCTAGATCACCTAATCGGTCAATCATTTGCTTATAATGAGTTGTAATCTCATAACAAGCCATTCTGAGGTTCTAGATCACCGAATCGGTCAATCATTCACTAATAATGAGCTACAATCTCATAACAAGCCATTCTGAGGTTCTAGATCACTGAATCGGTCAATCGTTCACTGATAATGACCTACAATCTCATAACAAGCCATTATGAGGTCCTAGATCGCTGAATCGATCAACCGTTCACTGATAATGAGTTATAATCTCATAACAAGCCATTCTGAGATTCTAGATCACTAAATCGGTCAACCATTCACTGATAATGAGCTATAATCTCATAACAAGTCATTCTAAGGTTCTAGATCGCTGAAGTGGTCAACTGTTTGCTAATAATGAGCTGTAATATCATAACTAGCCATTCTGAGGTTCTAGATCACCGAATTAGTCAATCGTTCACTGATAATGAGTTGTAATGTCATAACAAGTCATTCTGAGGTTCTAGATCACTGAATCAGTCAACCATTCACTGATAATGAGCTACAATCTCATAACAAGCCATTTTGAGGTTCTAGATCGCTAAATCAGTCAACCGTTTGCTGATAATGAGCTGTAATCTCATAATAAGGCATTTTGAGGTTCTAGTTCACCAAATTAGTCAACCCTTTGCTGATAATGAGCTACAATCTCATAACAAGTCATTCTAAGTTTCTAGATCGCAGAATCAGTCAATCGTTTGCTGATAATGAGCTACAATCTCATAACAAGTCATTCTGAGGTTCTAAATTGCCGAATCGGTCAACCATTTGCTGATAATGAGCTGTAATCTTATAACAAGCCATTTTGAAGTTCTAGATCACTGAATCGATTAACCACTCACTGATAATGAGCTGTAATCTCATAACAAGTCATTATGAGATTCTAGATCACCGAATCGGTCAACCGTTCACTGATAATGGGCTATAATCTCTTAACAAGTCATTCTAAGGTTCTAGATCGCCAAATTGGTCAACCGTTTGCTGATAATGAGTTGTAATTTTATAACAAGTCATTCTGAGGTTCTAGATCACCAAATCGGTCAACCGTTCTCTGATAATGAGCTATAATCTCATAATAAGCCATTCTGAGATTCTAGATCGCTGAATCAGTCAACCGTTTGCTGATAATGAGCTGTTATCTAAAAACAAGCCGTTCTGAGGTTCTAGATCATCAAATCGGTCAACTGTTCACTGATAATAATCTACAATCTCATAACAAGCCGTTCTGAGGTTCTAGATCACCGAATCGGTCAACCGTTTGCTGATAATGAGCAGTAATCTCATAACAAGCTATTCTGAGGTTCTAGATCGGTGAATCAATCAACCATTCACTGATAATGAGCTAAGATCTCATAACAAGCCATTCTGGGATTCTAGATCGCTGAATCGATCAACCGTTCACTGATAATGAGCTACAATCTCATAACAAGTCATTCTAAGATTCTAGATCGCCGAATCGGTCAACCATTTGCTAATAATGAGATGTAATCTCATAATAAGCTGTTTTAATGTTCTAGATCACCGAATCGGTAAATTGTTCACTGATAATGAGCTATAATCTCATAACAAGCTGTTCTCAGGTTCTTGATCACCGAATAGGTCAATCGTTCAATGATAATGAGCTATAATCTCATAACAAGTCATTCTAAGGTTCTAGATTGTTGAATCAGTCAACTATTTACTGATAATGAGCTGTAATCTCATAAAAAGCCATTCTGAGGTTCTTGATTGCTGAGTCAGTCAACTATTCACTGATAATGAGCTATAATCTTGTAACAAGTCCTTCTGAGGTTTTAGATCACTGAATCGGTCAACTGTTTGCTGATAATGAGCTGTAATCTCATAACAAGTCATTCTGAGGTTCTAGATCACTTAATCAGTTAACCGTTCACTAATAATGAGCTGTAATCTCATAAGAAGTCATTCTAAGATTCTAGATCACCAAATCAGTCAACCGCTCGCTGAAAATGAGCTACAATCTCATAACAAGCTATTTTGAGGTTCTAGATCACTGAATCGGTCAACCGTTTGCTGATAATGAGGTGTAATCTCATAATAAGTTGTTCTGAGGTTCTAGATTGCCGAATCAGTCAACCATTCACTGATAATGAGTTGTAATCTCATAACAAGCCATTTTGAGGTTCTAGATCGTTGAATCAGTCAACTGGTCACTGATAATGAGCTACATTCTCATAACAAGCCATTTTGAGATTCTAGATTGCTGAATTGGTCAACCGTTTGTTGATAATGAGCTACAATCTCATAACAAGTCATTCTAAGGTTCTAGATTGCCAAATCGGTCAACCATTTGCTGATAATGAGTTGTAATCTCATAACAAGCCATTCTGAGGTTCTAAATCGTCAAATCGGTCAATCATTCACTGAAAATGAGCTGTAATTTGATAACAAGTCATTCTAAGATTCTAGGTTGCCAACTCGGTCAACCGTTCACTGATAATGAGCTACAATATCATAACAAGTCATTCTGAGGTACTAGATCACCGAATCGGTCAACCGTTTACTGATAATGAGTTGTAATCTCATAAGAATCCATTCTGAGGTTCTAGATCACCAAATCGGTTAAGCGTTCACTGATAATGAGCTATAATCTCATAACAAGTCATTCTGAGATTTTGGATCGCTGAATCGGTCATTTGTTCGCTGATAATGAGCTACAATCTCATAACAAGTCATTTTGAGGTTCTAGATCGCCAAATCAGTCAACCGTTTGCTGATAATGAGCTGTAATCTCATAAAAAGCCATTCTAAGTTTCTAGATCGCCGAATCAGTCAACCGTTCGCTAATAATGAGTTTTAATCTCATAACAAGTCATTTTGAGGTTCTAGATTGCCAAATTGGTCAACAATTTGCTGATAATGAGCTCTAATCTCATAACAAGCCATTCTAAGGTTTTAGATCGCTAAATCGGTCAACCGTTTGTTGATAGTGAGCTACAATCTCATAACAACCCATTCTGAGGTTCTAGATCACCGAATCAGTCAACCATTTGCTGATAATGAGCTGTAATCTCATAACAAGCCATTCTGAGGTTCTAGATCACCGCATCGGTCAACCATTTGCTGATAATGAGCTATAGTCTCATAACAAGCCGTTCTAAGATTCTAGATCGCCGAATCGGTCAACCATTTACTGATAATGAGCTACAATCTCATAACAATTCATTCTGAGGTTCTAGATCATCGAATAGATTAACCATTTGTTGATAATGAGCTGTAATCTCATAACAAGCCCTTCTGAGGTTCTAGATCACAAAATCGGTCAACCGTTCACTGATAATGAGTTGTAATCTCATAACAAGCCATTCTAAGGTTCTAGATCGATGAATCGGTCAACCGTTTGCTAATAATGAGCTGTAATCTCATAACATGTCATTCTGAGGTTCTAGATTGCTAAATCGGTCAACTATTTGTTGATAATGAGCTACAATCTCATAACAAGCCGTTCTGAGGTTATAGATCGCCAAATCGGTCAACCGTTTACTGATAATGAGCTGTAATCTTATAACAAGTCATTCTGAGGTTCTAGATCGCCAAATTGGTCAACCGTTATTTGATAATGAGCAGTAATCTCATAACAAGTCATTCTAAATTTTTGCATCACTAAATCGGTCAATCGTTCACTGATAATGAGCTACAATCTCATAACAAGTCATCTTGACGTTCTAGATCATTGAATTGGTCAACCTTTTGATGATAATGAGCTGTAATCTCATAACAAGCTATTCTGAGGTTCTAGATCACCAAATCGGTCAACCGTTCACTGATAATGAACTGTAATCTCATAACAAGCCATTATGAGGTTCTAGATTGCCGAATCGATCAACCATTTGCTGATAATGAGCTTTAATCTCATAACAAGCCGTTCTGAGGTTCTGAATTGCCGAATCGGTCAACCGTTCCTTGATGATGAGCTACAATCTCATAACAAGTCATTCAGAGGTTTTAGATCGCTGAACCGGTTAACCATTTGCTAATAATGAGCTATAATCTTATAACAAATGATTGTAAGGTTCTACATTGCAGAATCAGTCAACCGTTCGCTGATAATAAGATACAATCTCATAACAAGCCATTCTAAGATTCTAGATCACCGAATCGGTCAATCGTTCGCTGATAATGAGCTACAATCTCATAACAAGTCATTCTGAGGTTCTAGATCATTGAATTGGTCAACCATTTGCTAATAATGGGCTATAATCTCATAACAAGTCATTATGAGGTTCTAGATCACCAAATTGGTCAACTGTTCACTAATAATGAGCTGTAACCTCATAACAAGACATTCTGAAATTCTAGATCGCCGAATCGGTCAACCGTTCACTGATAATGAGCTACAATCTCATAACAAGTCATTCTGAGGTTCTAGATCACCTAATCGGTCAACTGTTTGCTGATAATGAGCTGTAATCTCATAACAAGCCATTATGAGGTTCTAGATTGCTGAATCGGTCAATCAATTGCTGATAATGAGCTGTAATCTCATAACAAGCCATTCTGAGGTTCTAGATTGCTGAATCGGTCAACCGTTTGCTGAATATGAGCTGTAATCTCATAACAAGTCATTCTAAGGTTCTAGATCGACAAATTGGTCAACTATTTGCTGATAATGAGCTACAATCTCATAACAAGCTGTTCTGAGGTTCTAGATCGCCGAATCAGTCAATCGTTTGCTGATAATGAGCTGTAATCTCATAACAAGCCATTTTGACATTCTAGATCACTGAATCGGTCAACTGTTTGCTGATAATGAGCTACAATCTCATAACAAGTCGTTCTGAGGTTCTAGATCACCGAATCAGTCATTCGTTTGCTAATAATGACCTGTAATCTTATAACAAGCCATTCTAAGGTTCTAGATCGCCGAATCGGTCAACCGTTCGCTGATAATGAGCTGTAATCTCATAAAAAGTGATTCTAAGGTTCTAGATCACTGAATCGGTCAACTTGTTAGTACTCTCAAATTTTGAAGAAATTTGGAGTGACTACACTTGAAATTTTCTCTAAATGCAGATTGTTGCCCTAAGAAAATCGTGGAAAAGGCATATTTTGAATGCATGCAGAAAAGGGCCTCTTGATTTTTGTGAGAAACCACTTGGGAGACGTGTTCCTCACCTTTCATTTGGCATATACAGTGGGTTCCAACTCTCAAATTTTAGTTCTGACTTGTTTTGGAGGTAGCCATTTGGAGGCACTTATCATAAATCTACATTTTTGCTAAGTGTCATTTTGCTGCATAAGGCCTAGTTTGCTTCTGAATAACTTGCGCCCTGTTAAGTTTCATGGCCCACCAGTTTGGGATTATTTAGTATACATATCAGAGAAATTATGTTTCAAAGGTCAATCCATTTCGAGTCTTTTTGATTGGATTTTGGATCTCCCAAAGTTGGTCTTCCAGAATTGTCTTGCTTCTTGGTTCTGTCCAGATTTCTGAGTAGCCCTGTTTGACCAACTATAAATTTTGACCTTTTGATCTAACTGAAACAATTCCTTTTGCATCGTATTATAGAGGTTAGATACTTCTTATATCTTTGTATTTAGGTCATGATGAATCCATTTGGTCAGTTTGTGAAACTCATTTCGTTTGCAATTTCTATCAATTTGCCAAATTGTCAAATGCAGAATTGTCAAATGTGTATCCGGATGAATGCGTGGGATAATTGAGTTGTCCCTCGTATTGTAAACATAGGAATGTAACTACCTAAATATTTATAGATTCTTGCCAATCCATTTATCCACTTTGCCAGAGCCTTCCCATTTCTGATTTATTAAGGTTTCTCTGAAAATACGGAATTCAGAATTAAATGGCATACTTTGTGCTTTCCTTACTTTGGCCCAATTCAAGGTCAGACATAATTGAATGTGGATCTGTATTATAGACCTAGGAATTAACTCATCTGAAGATTTACAAACTTTGACCAATCCGGTAGATCACTTTTCTTGGCCGATTCCAAACCCAATTTCTACATATCTGATGTGCTTCGGTTCAGAAAGTGTTTAGGGTGCTAACTTTGCAGATTGGTATCAGTTAAGTGGTTTTTTTTCAGAGGAGGAAAACTGAGGATTCATGTTCCACATATGACATTCAATCAAGCTCCAGAGGTTGAAATTATGAAATATCTATTTGATGTGTTTGCAAGTTTAGTTTCTAAGGTGTTTTATGCAGTTGACAGTGCAAAACAGAATTAAGTTTTCAGAATAGCCTTTTTGCAAGAATGATAACTTTCAGTCTGAAAGATATTTTTAGGGTCCAATTGTGGGAACATCCTCATTGCATATGAATGTACTATGTAACCTAATGGTGAAATTTTAGAGCTTGTTTCAATATTTTTGCAATGGTTGATCTGAAGGGGATTTATGTTGTTCCAGCATTTGCACCTACACCAGTTTTTTGAAGGGATAAGTTTGCACTGTTATATCTTGTACCTGATGACGAATCTGGAAAGCCCCTTTTGCATGTGTATTCAATGGTAATCAATGAATCTTCTTGCCAAGTGATGGGATTAGTTTACTTGTTTCAGTGAATTTTTGAAGCCAGTTTTGGAAGCCAGTTGTCATTTAAAGAGCCTATTTGCAAAAGTGATTGCAAAGTTGCTTGTTTGGTGTCTTGAGATAATCGGCATAGTATTTTCTACTTAAAAGAGGTGAAGACATATTCAAGGCATTGAAACTATAAATTGAAAAACATGGTGTATTGCAGACACAAGGTATATGATTGAATATTGTAGGGTGAGAAAGGTAGAAGAGGGATTTTGTTTTAAATGTTTTATTTCTCCCATGAGCAGCTGCAATGAAATCCACACCCCTGCGCAGATCAAGGAATAGTTTGAGAGAGTGGTGGGCATGCTATGTATGTAGCAAGGCAAGTTGTTTAAAAAATATTTGTTTAAGTGACTTGTAACTTACATTTGTCGACAGCTTGCGCTAAGTAATGAAGACCAAATATAATGAAATGTAGTCTGCAAACACATTAAATATGAGATGAATTTGCGCAGACAATAAAGGTAATTGCAATGTTTTATTTAAAACCTTAATAATCCAAGGTCTGCGCAGCATTTGGAAGTAAACTCACGCCATGAAAGATGGAGAACTTCACCAATGCTATGACAAAAGCCAGCATAGCAGTACAGGCATGGCATGATAGTTGTTTGACAGGGTGCCTCAAGGTGATTTGTTGGAGAGGCTGTAGAAACTTCCAAGCTAATGCAATCCGCAGGTTTAAGCTACATTCCACAAAATACTTCCAAACAATGCGATGGACAAGTGTAAAGCCAAGTTCCCAGCCACTATCTGCGCAAGTATAATATGAAGGATATTTTAAAGTTGCAAATCATATCAAATGCATAGTGGGCTGCGTAGACAGCAGGGAGATTTCTAAGAAAGTTTTAAATCAAGTTCAAGCACAAAATGCATAGTTTCCTGGAGATAAGTGTGCAGCAGATTGGGGGGCATCTTACATAGCATACAATGCAAACTAAAGTGCAATGGAGGTCAGCAAAGGAGATTTCCAGGTTGCGTAGACAGTTTGAAACATAGAAATTGCAAAATCCTAAATGACAAAGAAGCCAACGCTCAACAAAAGAGGGAGGAAGTTTGAATGGTTTTGAGAAAACAACAAACACCAGTAGCCTACGCAATCTGCCAAAATATGTTTGGAAGAGAAAAATGCATTATATACTCTTTAAAGTGGCGTTTTGACTGAGCTACCAAGAATGAGCCTACTTGATCTTTTACTCAGATAAATTACCATTAAGACCAGGGAAAATCCCACTACATACCCTACACTCATTCCCGTAAGAAATTTTCAGTCATCATTTTCTTCATCTTCCTCATGCTGTGACGAATTTGGAGCAGCAAAAGCAGAAAATGTATAGTTGAGGCAAATGCGTGGTGTAGGTAAGGGGGGTTCCACAAAGATCACTGTTGTTGGTAAATGTTTCTGCATCGAAAGTAGAAAATCGGGGACCCCAAGAATTTCTCCCAGTAAATTGTTATATGAAACGTCAATCTTTTCCAAAGTTGAGTTCCATCCAATGCGAGATGGGATCATTCCAGAAAGCTGATTGTGTGAGATATCCAAAGGTTCCCAAAGCTTGTTTCATCAAACAATCAAAAAATTTTAGGCTCAAGAAATCCAGAATAGATAGTCAAGATAGACCCTACAATGCTGAAGTAGTGTTACTTATGAATTCATTCTTGTAGAGAAACATGGTTTTCTATGGTTGGATATAGTTGCTGGAAGTTGGCCGCTGAGGCTGTTATCATCAAATGGAATTTTAAACACAAAAAATGGGGCAATGCAAGGAGGACATCACGCTTGAATAAGGTTGAAATGCTATTGTCCCACATTCATTGGGCAAGGCATTTTCTTTGTCTTCTTATACTACAGCGCTCACGCAAGATGTAAAGAGAGAGCTAGGAGACCCACTTGGCGGGACACTTAGTTGAAGGTTGGAACGTATGGTGGGACCCCAAATTTTGGGCGCCAATTCTGAAAGACCTTTAAAAAATCTAAAACACATTATCCCACATTTTCCCTACAAAGGAAAACTTAAGATGTTATAACCAAGAACGCAACCATGTAATGTAAAGAGAAGCCCAGAGGCTATGCTCAAGTGTGCGACCAAGAGCTCATACCTAGAAATGTGTTGACTGACAACTTTGAAGACCAAATTTTGCAGGTGGTGATGTGGGAAATTAAGCTGACAAGGTGATGAGGTGGCGGCTACTCGCTCACTCATGACTGAAAAGGAGGATAACAAGAAATGTGTGCGAGTGGCCGACCCGAGCTAACCACGCAGTCGCAGAGTGTTTCAAAGTTAGTGAAAGATGCTAGCGAGCGTGCGACTAGTGGTCAATCGCATAGTTGTATAGGTTAGATGACTTAGCATAAAATTCTAGTGAGTGGGTGACCAAGGCTAGTCGCACACTCGCAGGGCTTTACAAAGGTGAGTTTTCCAGCCAATGAGGAGATGCCAAGTGGCGCAGTCTGGTCGCTTGCACAAGCAAGGGGCAAAATAAATAAATAATCATGTCAAAGTTAAAAATCAAAGTTAAATAGCAGAATGATATATTTTATACAAAAAAAAAGAAGAGAATCATAAGTTTAAATGATGCACAAACAGGAGAATGATTTCAAACAGATAGTCAAATCTTGTCTGGACATATAAGTGTCAGATATCAACAGAAAGCTGGCAGAGTGAGGATTTCATTTTTGAGATCAGTTTTGGTGCAAGTCTCCACCTATTCAAGGATTTTTCATTTTGAACGGAACAAATCCATGTGTCACCAGTGGAAGAGATTTTAAAAGATGAATCATCTTTTCAATTGCAAAAAGGGCAGATGGTTTTCCAGAAGACAAAGTAGATCTTTTTCTTCAACAAAGAGTGATGATGCAGCATGTATTCAATTGAAAAAGAATCAGATCTTTAGATATTTTGAAGGAAGGACAGGTGTTGAATGCAAAAAGAATGAGGAATTGTTTCCTTGCTATATATCTTATTTTTCTCTTTGGTACAGGGGTTCCAAATTTTTTGAGAATTCCCAATTTCTGGGAGAAATTCTCCAGATTATTAAGGTTCCATCAATGCAAGATTTGTTGAAGTTAGTGTGATAATCTTAGAGTATGTGGTCACTTGTATGTTTTGAAGCAACGTTTCATAAATAAAATGCAATTGAAATCTCTTGGAAAATTTTTGATGTCTTGGTGTGTTTCTGAAATTCTTATGAACTAGATTGTTAGGCATTTCTGGTTCGTCATCTATAAGGTAGATTGTGACATTATTCTTTAGTTTCCTTCAAGGAAGGAGTAAATATCTTTGGATAATGTTTGAGAATATAAAAGACATTTGGATCTGATGATCATATATTTGTGATGAAAGAAGTAAGATGTAAGGCATCTTACTGATTTCAGACATATTGAGTTGTGAATCTTTGTGAATGTCAGTTCAATTTGACTCCATACCTAATGGATTAGGCACTGGCTTATTACCAAAATTGCAGCAAAATCAAATTCAAATCATTATTTCCCTTTCTATTTTTAGGGCACTAAATGATTGTCAAATCTAGCTTGATGGGCAGGAATCCATCCCGTGATTCACTGAGAGAGTGAATCCAATAGGTACACCCGCTTGAGCCTTTGAGCTTGAAGTGTAGGAGGGTTTGTTTGATCCTCATTAATTATCCTTTTCTTTGACAAGGTCAGGGAAAAATGCTAACACAACTGTTCGCTGATAATGAGCTACAATCTCATAACAAGTCATTCTAAGGTTCTAGATCGCCGAAATGGTCAACTATTTATTGATAATGAGTTGTAATCTCATAAAAAGCCATTTTAAGGTTCTAGATTGCCAAATCGGTCAACCATTCACTGATAATGAGCTTTAATCTCATAACAAGTAGTTATGAGATTCTAGATCATTAAATCGGTAAACTATTTGCTGATAATGAGCTGTAATCTCATAACAAGCCATTTTGAGGTTCTAAATCAATGAATTAGTCAACCGTTCACTCAGAATGAGCTACAATCTCATAACAAGCCATTCTGAGGTTCTAGATCACTGAATCAGTCAACCATTTGCTGATAATGAGCTGTAATCTCATAACAAGCCGTTCTGAGGTTCTAGATCACCGAATCGGTCAACCATTTGTTGATAATGAGCTGTAATCTCATAACAAGCCATTCTGAGGTTCTAGATCACCTAATTAGTCAACTGTTTGCTGATAATGAGTTGTAATCTCATAACAAGTCATTCTAAGGTTCTAGGTCACTGAATCAATCAACTGTTCACTGATAATGAGCTACAATCTCATAACAAGCCGTTCTGAGATTCTAGATTGCCGAATCGGTCAACTATTTGCTGATAATGAGCTGTAATCTCATAACTAGTCATTCTAAGGTTCTAGATCACTGAATTGGTCAACCATTTATTGATAATGAGCTGTAATCTCATAACAAGCCGTTCTAAGATTCTAGATTACTGAATCGGTCAACCATTTGCTGATAATGAGCTGTAATCTCATAACAAGTCATTCTGAGATTCTAGATCACCAAATCAGTCAACCATTTGCTAATAATTAGCTACAATCTCATAAAAAATCATTTTGAGGTTCTAGATCGATGAATCAATCAACTATTTACTGATAATGAGTTGTAATCTCATAACAAGCCATTCTGAGGTTCTAGATCGCCGAATCGGTCAACCGTTTGCTGATAATGAGCTGTAATCTCATAACAAGTTGTTTTGAGGTTCTAGCTCACCAAATTAGTCAACCATTCACTGATAATAATTTTTTATCTTATAACAAGTCATTCTGAGATTCTAGATCACCAAATTGGTCAACCGTTTGCTGATAATGAGCTACAATCTCATAACAAGCTGTTCTAAGTTTCTAGATCATCGAAACGGTTAACTATTTGCTGATAATGAGTTGTAATCTCATAACAAGCCATTCTGAGGTTTTAGATAGCCAAATCGGTGAACAATTTGCTGATAATGAGTTGTAATCTCATAACAAGCCATTGTGAGGTTCTAGATCACCAAATTGGTCAACTATTTGCTAATAATGAGCTGTAATCTCATAACAAGCCGTTCTGAAGTTCTAGATCACCGAATCAGTCAACCATTCACTGATAATGAGCTATAATCTCATAACAAGCCATTCTAAGGTTCTAGATTGCCGAATCGGTCAACCATTTGCTGATAATGAGCTATAATCTCATAACAAGCTATCTTGAGGTTCTAGATTGTTGAATCGGTCAACTGTTCACTGATAATGAGCTACAATCTCATAACAAGCCATTCTGAGATTCTAGATCACCGAATCAGTCAATTATTTGCTGATAATGAGCTACAATCTCATAACAAGTCATTCTAAGGTTATAGATAATCGAATCCCTCAACCATTTGCTGATAATGAGTTGTAATCTCATAAAAAGCCGTTCTGAGGTTCCAGATCGTTGGATCGGTCAATTGTTCACTGATAATGAGCTGTAATCTAATAACAAGTCATTCTGAGATTCTAGATTTCCAAATTGGTCAACCGTTCACTGATAATGAGCTACAATCTCATAACAAGTCATTTTGAGGTTCTAGATCGCCGAATTGGTCAACCGTTTGTTGATAATGAGCTGTAATGTCATAACAAGCAATTCTAAGGTTCTAGATCGCCGAATCGGTCAACTATTTGCTGATAATAAGCTGTAATCTAATAACAAGTCATTCTAAGGTTCTATATTGTTGAATTAGTCAACTGTTCACTGATAATGAGCTACAATCTCATAACAAGTCATTCTGAGGTTCTAGATCGACGAATTGGTCAACTATTTGTTGATAATGAGCTTTAATCTCCTAACAAGCCATTTTGAGGGTCTAGATAACTGAATCGATCAACCATTCACTGGTAATGAGTTGTAATCTCATAACAAGTCATTCTAAGATTCTAGATCGCCGAATCGGTCAATCGTTCACTGATAATGAGCAACAATCTCATAACAAGTAATTCTAAGAATCTAGATCACCGAATCGGTCAACCATTTGCTGATAATGAGCTGTAATCTCATAACAAGCTGTTCTGAGGTTCTAGATCGCTGACTTGGTCAACCATTCACTGATAATGAGTTGTAATCTCATAACAACCCATTCTAAGGTTCTAAATCGCTGAATTGGTCAAGCATTTGTTGAAAATGAGCTGTAATCTCATAACAAGTCATTCTAAGGTTCTAGATCATCAAATCAGTCAACCGTTCGCTGATAATGAGCTACAATCTCATAATAAGCTATTTTGAGGTTCTAGATCACCGAATCGATCAACCATTTTCTTATAATGAGTTATAATCTCATATCATGGCATTCTAAGGTTTTAGATCACAGAATTGGTCAACCGTTCACTGATAATGAGCTATAATCTCATAACAAGCTATTTTGAGATTCTAGATCATTGAATGAGTCAACCATTCACTGATAATGAGCTACAATCTCATAATAAGTCATTCTGATAATAATGAGCTGTAATGTCATATCAAGTTATTCTGAGGTTCTAGATCACCGAATCGGTCAATCATTCGCTAATAATGAGCTATAATCTCATAACAAGCCATTCTGAGATTCTAGATCGTCGAATCGGTCAACAGTTCGCTGATAATGAGCTACAATCCCATAACACTGTTATGAGGTTCTAGATTGTTGAATCAGTCAATCATTCACTGATAATGAGCTATAATCTCATAACAAGTCATTCTGAGATGCTAAATTACTGAATCGGTCAACCGTTCGCTAATAATCAGCTACAATCTCATAAAAAGTCATTCTGAGGTTCCAGATCGTCGAATCAGTTAACCATTTTTTGATAATGAGGTGTAATCTGATAACAAGCCATTATGAGGTTTTAGATCGCCGAATCGGTCAACTGTTCACTGATAATGAGCTGTAATCTCATAATAAGCCATTCTGAGATTCTAGATTGCCAAATCGGTCAACCGTTTGCTGATAATGAGCTGTAATCTAATAACAAGCCGTTTTGAGTTTCTAGATTGCCAAATCGGTCAATTATTTGCTAATAATGAGCTATAATCTCATAAAAAGCCATTTTGAGGTTCTAGATCACTGAATTAGTCAACCGTTCACTGATAATGAGCTACAATCTGATAACAAGCCATTATGAGATTCTAGATCGCTAAATCGGTCAACCGTTTGCTGATAATGAGCTACAATCTCATAACAAGTCATTTTTAGGTTCTAGATCACCGAATCAGTCAACCATTTGCTGATAATGAGCTGTAATCTCATAACATGTCATTCTAAGGTTCTAGATTGCTGAATCATTCAACTGTTCATTGATAATGAGCTGTAATCTCATAACAAGTCATTCTAAGATTCTAGATTGCTGAATTGGTCAATTGTTGGCTGATAATGAGCTAAAATCTCATAAAAAGTCATTCTGAGGTTCTAGATTGCCGAATCAGTCAACTGTTTGCTGATAAGGAGCTGTAATATCATAATAAGCCATTCTAAGGTTCTAGATCGCCGAATCGGTCAACCATTCGCTGATAATGAGCTGTAATCTCATAACAAGCCATTCTAAGGTTCTAGATCACTGAATCAGTTAACTGTTTGCTGATAATGAGCTATAATCTCATAAGAAGCCATTCTGAGGTTCTAGATCACCGAATCGGTCAACCGTTCACTGATAATGAGATATAATCTCATAACAAGTCATTCTGAGGTTCTAGATCGCCGAATTGGTTAACCATTTGTTGATAATGAGCTGTAATCTCATAACAAGCCATTCTAAGGTTCTAGATCATGAAATCAGTCAATCATTCACTGATAATGAGCTATAATCTCATAATAAGTCATTCTGAGATTCTAGATCGCCGAATCGGTCAATCGTTCACTGATAATTAGCTACAATCTCATAACAAGTTGTTCTAAGGTTCTAGATTGCCAAATCAGTCAAACATTTGCTGATAATGAGCTGTAATCTCATAACAAGCAGTTCTGAGGTTCTAGATCACCAAATTGGTCCACCGTTCACTGATAATGAGTTGTAATCTCATAACAAGCTGATCTGAGGTTCTAGATTGCCAAATCAGTCAACCGTTTGCTTATAATGAGCTGTAATCTCATAACAAGTCATTTTTAGGTTCTAGATCACTGAATCTGACAACCATTCACTGATAATGAGCTACAATCTTATAACAAGCCATTCTGAGGTTCTAGATCGTTGAATCGGTCAATCATTTGTTGATAATGAGATGTAGTCTCATAACAAGCCATTCTGAGGTTCTAGATCACTAAATTGGTTAAATGTTCACTGATAATGAGCTATAATCTCATAAAAAGCCATTCTGAGATTCATTTTTGCCGAATTGGTCAACTGCTCAGTGATAATGAGCTACAATCTCATAACAACTCATTTTGATGTTCTAAATCACTGAATCGGTCAATCATTTGCTAAAAATGAGTTGCAATCTCATAACAGGTCATTTTGAGGTTCTAGATCACCGAATCGCTCAATCGTTCATTGATAATGAGCTGTAATCTTATAACAAGTCATTCTAAGGTTCTAGATCACGTAATCGGTCAACCATTTGCTGATAATTAGCTATAATCTGATAACAAGCCGTTCTAAGGTTCTAGATCACTGAATCAGTCAATCGTTCACTGATAATGAGCTATAATCTCATAACAAGCCATTTTGAGGTTCTACATCACCAAATCAGTCAACCATTTATTGATAATGAGCTATAATCTCATAACATGCCGTTCTGAGGTTCTAGATCACCAAATTGGTCAACCGTTCGCTGATAATGAGCTACAATCTCATAATAAGTTATTCTGAGATTTTAGATCACCGAATCGGTTAACCATTCGCTCATAATGAACTACAATCTCATAATAAGTCATTCTAAGGTTCTAGATAGCTGAATCGGTCAACTGTTTGCTGATAATGAGTTGTAATCTCATAATAAGCCATTTTGAGGTTCTAGATCATCGAATCGGTCAACCATTCGATGATAATGAGCTGTAATCTTATAACAAGTCATTCTGAGATTCTATATCGCCGAATCAGTCAACCGTTCACTGATAATGAGCTACAATCTCATAACAAGTCATTCTAAGGTTCTAGATCGCTGAATCGGTAAACCTTTTACTGATAATGAGCTGTAATATCATAACAAGCCGTTCTAAGGTTCTAGATCGCCAAATTAGTCAACCATTCACTGATAATGAGTTGTAAACTCATAACATGCCATTTTGAGGTTCTAGATCACCGAATCGGTCAACCATTCACTGATAATGAGCTACAATCTCATAATAAGTTGTTCTAAGATTCTAGATCACCAAATCGGTTAACCATTCGCTCATAATCAACTACAATCTCATAACAAGTCATTCTGAGGTTCTAGATAGCTGAATCGGTCAATTGTTTGCTGATAATGAGCTGTAATCTCATAATAAGCCATTTTGAGGTTCTAGATCACCGAATCAGTCAACCATTCGCTGATAATGAGCTGTAATCTTATAACAAGTCATTTTGAGATTCTATATCGCTGAATCAGTCAACCATTTACTGATAATGAGCTACAATCTCATTACAAGTCATTCTGATGTTCTAGATCACTGAATCTGTCAACCTTTTCTTGATAATGAGCTGTAATCTCATAACAAGCCGTTCTAAGGTTCTAGATTGTCAACTCGGTCAACCATTCACTGATAATGAGCTACAATCTCATAACAAGCCGTTCTGAGGTTCTATATCACCGAATTGGTCAATCATTTGCTGATAATGAGCTATAATCTCATAACAAGCCATTCTGAGGTTTTAGATCACTGAATCGGTCAACCGTTCACTGATAATGAGCTACAATCTCATAACAAGCCATTCTGAGATTTTAGATCTCTGAATCGGTCAACCGTTCACTGATAATGAGGTACAATCTCATAACAAGTCATTCTGAGGTTCTAGATCACCGAATCGGTCAACCATTTGCTGATAATGAGCTGTAATGTCATAACAAGCTGTTTTGAGGTTCTAGATTGCCGAATCAGTCAACCGTTTGTTGATAATAAGTTGTAATCTCATAACAAGTCATTCTGAGGTTCTAGATCACTGACTTCATCAACTATTCACTGATAATGAGCTACAATCTCATAACAAGTCATTCTGAGGTTCTAGATCGTTGAATCGTTCAACCATTTGCTGATAATGAGATGTAATCTCATAACAAGCCGTTCTAAGGTTCTAGATCACTAAATTGGTCAAGCATTTGCTCATAATGAGCTGTAATCTGATAACAAGCCATTCTGAGGTTCTAGATCGTCAAATCGGTCAACCATTCACTGATAATGAGCTACAATCTTATAACAAGCCATTTTGAGATTCTAGATTGCCAAATCGGTCAACCGTTCGTTGATAATGAGCTACAATCTCATAACAAGTCATTCTGAGATTCTAGATCACCGAATAGGTCAACCGTTTGTTGATAATGAGCTATAATCTCATAACAAGTCGTTCTAAGGTTCTTGATTGCCGAATTGGTCAACCGTTTGCTGATAATGAGCTACAATCTCATAACAAGTTGGTCTGAGGTTCTAGATTATCGAATCGATCAACCATTTACTGATAATGAGCTATAATCTCATAACAAGCCATTCTTAGGTTCTAGATCGCTGAATCAGTCAACCGTTCACTGATAATGAGTTGGAATCTCATAACAAGCTATTATGAGGTTCTAGATCGCTGAATCGGTCAACCGTTTGTTGATAATGAGCTATAATCTCATAAAAATCCATTCTGAGGTTCTAGATCGCCAAATCGGTCAACTGTTCACTGATAATGAGCTACAATCTCATAACAAGCCATTCTGAGGTTCTAGATTTCTGAATCAGTCAACCGTTTGTTGATAATGAGCTGTAATCTCATAACAAGCCGTTCTGAGGTTCAAGGTCACCGAATTTGTCAACTGTTCACTGATAATGAGCTACAATCTCATAAGAAGCCATTCTGAGATTCTAGATCGCCGAATCAGTCAACCATTCACTAATAATGAGCTACAATCTCATAACAAATTGTTCTAAGGTTCTAGATCCCTGAATCGATCAACCATTTACTAATAATGAGCTGTATTCTCATAACAAGCCATTCTGAGGTTCTAGATCGTCGAATTGGTCAACCGTTTGCTAATAATGCGTTGTAATCTCATAACAAGTCATTCTGAGATTCTAGATCACCAAATCGGTCAACCATTTGTTGATAATGAGCTACAATCTTATAACAAGTCATTTTGAGGTTCTAGATCATAGAATCGGTCAACCATTTACTGATAATGAGCTGTAATTTTATAACAAGCCATTCTGAGGTTCTAGATCACCGAATCGGTCAACCATTCGTTGATAATGAGCTGTAATCTCATAACAAGCCGTTGTGAGGTTCTAGATCACCTAATTAGTCAACCGTTTGCTGATAATGAGTTGTAATATCATAACAAGTCATTCTAAGGTTCTAGGTCACCGAATCAATCAATCGTTCACTGATAATGAGCTACAATCTCATAACAAGCCATTCTGAGGTTCTAGATCGCTGAATTAGTCAACCGTTTGCTGATAATGAGCTGTAATCTCATAACATGTCATTCTGAGGTTCTAGATCGCCGAATCAGTCAACCGTTCGTTGATAATGAGCTACAATCTCATAACAAGCCATTCTAATATTCTAGATCGCCGAATCTGTTAGAGTAATCACTTATTAATTAAGTCACGTTGATTTAATTAGTTAAGTTATTTTATTACTATTTACTGCTTAAACTTTCTCCTAGGTGCATTAATAATTAATTCTTTTATTAATTATTAATGTGCAAACTTAGCTTTTACCTTTTAGGGTTTTGTTCACCTTTTTAAGGTTGAACTTTGCAATTATTATTCATTAATTCAGAGTATAATTTCGCTCTTACATTTTGAGCAACTTCTGAGTTCATCTTTTTCCTTCTTTATGTTTTCTTCTTGTAACAGGTATTTTGTGTGTAGTTGTTCTTTGGTGTAATCAGATCAGTATTTCTTAGATCCTACATGGTATCAGAGCCCCTCTGCTGCTGCCTGTTCTGGAGTGTTTAAAGCATGTTTTTCAAAGGAGAATCTCAGCTTTCTTGAGTTTTTTTATCTTCAATCCGTGGGTGACATTTTTTTTGAATCATTTTCTACCTAAACGGACCTCACCATTGCATCCAGAAGGCCCGGAAAAGTAAAATTTCATATAAAGTTTGTCCATTTTAGACACAGTTGAAATTTGGGCCCTATTTTTGCATTCAAAGCTCTTGGCACATTTTTCAAGGCAAAAATCTACCTCGATTTCCGTGCCATCTCAATTTCTCTGCTACCTCATTTTCTGTGCCACCTCATTTTTTGTGTCGTCTTGATTTCTGTACCATCTCAATTTCTGTACCGCTTTGATTTCCGTGTATGCAGGAGAGAAAATGATTGCCATTTTTTTAAATATTTTTTACAAAAATATAAATTTTTTTTAATATTTTTTTCTTTAATAAAAAAAAAACATGTTTTTTTGTGTGTTTATATATTAAAAAATATACATATTTTTTTAATTATTTTTTTTTTCAAAAAAATAATTGTTGTTTTTTTAATTATTTTTTTTTCAAAAAAATAATTGCTATTTTTTTTAATTGTTTTTTTCATTAAAAAACAATTGTTGTTTTTTATTATTTTTTTTCATTAAAAAAATGATATTTTTTTTCTGCCAAATTTGGTGGAAATTTTGGAGGCAGTCCAGATTTGGAGGGTTTCGCCAGTTTAGCTAGGCTTTGCCATTTTTGGCTGAGGTTTCTTCCGGTTCATTTGGTTTTTGACCTACTGACGCTGTTTTTGCTCTATCTGGAGCATACGGAGGTATTTTTCTGACTTCTTTATATCATCAGAAAGATTTTTCTGAGCTCTTTCCAATGATAGAGGTTGGGGTTTTAGATTTTTCCATTTTGATAGTTTTTTTTGTCAAAGTCTGATGTTTGGTTTTGTCTTCCGGGAGCCATATCTTGCTCATCTAGACTCTGTTTTTGGCAAACTAGACATTGTCGAAAAGCTGGTTCAGTGATTTTTTTAGTTGTAGGGGTCTTTAATCCAGATTCTAGTCTAGGTTCTTTCTTCTTTGAGTTTTTCTCTTTCGCACTTTGGCGGATTACTTGGGTTCTATAGGTCTTGGGATCTCTTCCTCTATTCTTCTGGCTCACTCTTATTTCTGACTTCTGAGCATTGTATGCTTCTCTTCTGTAGCATTCTCTTTTCTGTAAATGCACTAAGATAAAGTGCCTGCTTTTGCATATCTAGGATTTTGAGCACCTTGTGTTTGTTTGTACTCGCACTCAGTTATAAAGTGCCATGGGGGTTATGATATTTTGCCTTTTGTGCTTATCCACCTTTGTAAAGTGAGTGTACCTTCTATAACATTAGCCCATGCTGTGTGTCTGTGACACCTCCCTTTATCCTGTGCTTCTACTTCTGTTGCACTGTTGGTGTTCCTGATTCTTCTTCCTGCAGATGTTTCTAGCATTGCATTTCAGTGTTCCTATCTCCCCTCTCCCTTTTCAACATTATGGGGGGTTCACCTGTTGGTTCTATTACTTCCTTGGTTTGGTTGAGTGATCTACGTATTCTATTTTTATTCCTATGTACTAGGCGGATGTAGTGGCTAGGCACCCATGCATTTTGGTGAGATGGATCATCTACTATATAGACACTCATTCATTCCTACTTTTGGAGGTCACCTCTTCGATTGATCAGCTCTTTAGACTTTGTCTTCTCTACCTGGTCATGCACTATTTCAGTGGGGGTTCCAGCAGTTACTTCTGATAGTGTTTGCAGCTTCATGCTTTGGAGATGCTTCTTGCTCTTTCTTGTTCCTTTCTTTGGGACTTTCCCTAGACTGAAGGCTTTATTTCCTTCATCTAGTTCATCTCTTTTTGGGGTAGAGTTTTTCCCACTGGGTTTTTCCTATTTCCCCACTTTATAGAGATTTTGTTGTACTTGGGTACCTGATCAGGCCTTGTTGTCGGGACCCATCTTTCCTACTTTCATAGTTGTGCTAGGTTAGCTTACCTCCTGAGCTTCGCTTAACGGGGGGTGTTAGAGTAATCACTTATTAATTAAATCATATTAATTTAATTAGTTAAGTTGTTTTATTACTTTGTAATTATTGTTTATTAATTCAGATTATAATTTTGCTCTTACATTTTGAGCAACTTTTGAGTTCATCTTTTTCCTTCTTTATGCTTTCTTCCTATAACAAGTATTTTGCATGCAGTTATTCTTGGGTGTAATTGGATCAGTATTTCTCAGATCCTACAGAATTAATCAACCATTCACTAATAATGAGCTACACTCTCATAACAAGTCGTTCTGAGGTTCTAGATCGCTGAATCGGTCAACCGTTCACTGATAATGAGCTGTAATCTCATAACAAGTCATTCTGAGATTCTAGATCACTGAATCGGTCAACCATTCACTCATAATAATCTACAATCTCATAACAAGTCATTCTGAGGTTCTAGATCACCGAATCGGTCAATTATTTGCTGATAATGAGCTGTAATCTCATAACAAGCCGTTCTGAGGTTCTAGATTGCCGAATCGGTCAACTGTGTGCTGATAATGAGTTGTAATCTCATAACAAGTCATTCTAAGGTCCTAGATCACCAAATTAGTCAACCATTTGTTGATACTGAGCTGTAATCTCATAAAAAGCCATTCTGAGGTTCTAGATCGCCGAATGGATCAACCATTCACTAATAATGAGCTACAATCTCATAAAAAGTCATTCTAAGGTTCTAGATCACCGAATTGGTCAATCATTTGCTGATAATGAGCTGTAATCTCATAACAAGCCATTCTGAGGTTTTAGATCGCTGAATCGGTCAACCGTTCACAAAAAATAAGCTACAATCTCATAACCAGTCATTCTGAGATTTTAGATCGCTGAATCAGTCAACCATTTGCTGATAATGATCTACAATCTCATAACAAGCCGTTATGAGATTCTAGATCACTGAATTGGTCAACCGTTCACTGATAATGAGTTACAATCTCGTAAAAAGTAATTTTGAGGTTCTAGATCACCGAATCGGTCAACCATTTGCTGATAATGAGCTGTAATCTCATAACAAGTCATTCTGAGGTTCTAGATAGTCAAATCGGTCAACCATTCACTAATAATGAGCTGTAATTTCATAACAAGCTGTTATGAGGTTCTAGATCACTGAATCGGTCAATCATTCGCTAATAATGAGGTACAATCTCATAAGAAGTCATTCTGAGGTTCTAGATTGCTGAATAAGTTAACCATTTCCTAATAATGAGTTGTAATCTCATAACAAGCCATTCTGAGGTTCTAGATCGCTAAATCGATCAACTATTTACTGATAATGAGCTGTAATCTCATACCAAGCCACTCTGAGGTTCTAGATCACCGAATCGGTCAACCATTTGCTGATAATGAGTTGTAATCTCATAACAAGCCATTTTGAGTTTCTAGATCGCCGAATCGGTCAACCGTTCGCTGATAATGAGTTGTAATCTCATAACAAGTCATTCTGAGATTCTAGATCACCAAATTGATGAACCGTTCACTGATAATGAGCTACAATCCCATAACAAGTCATTCTGAGGTTCTAGATCACCGAATCAGTTAATCATTTACTGATAATGAGCTATAATCTCATAACAAGGTGTTCTAAGGTTCTAGATTGCTGAATTGGTCTACCATTCGCTGATAATGAGCTATAATCTCATAACAAGTCATTCTGAGGTTCTAGATCATCGAATTGGTCAACCATTTGCTGATAATGAGCTGTAATCTTATAACAATCCATTCTGAGGTTTTAGATCGTTGAATCAGTCAACCGTTCACTAATAATGAGCTGTAATCTCATAACAAGCCATTCTAAGGTTCTAGATCACTGAATTGGTCAACCCTTCACTAATAATGAGCTATAATCTCATAACAAGTCATTCTAAGATTATAGATCGCTGAATCAGTCAACCATTCGCTAATAATAAGCTATAATCTCATAACAAGCCATTTTGAGGTTCTCGATCATTGAATCAGTCAACCATTTGCTGATAATGATCTACAATCTCATAACAGGCCATTCTAAGATTCTAGATCGCTGAATCAGTCAATTATTCACTGATAATGAGTTACAATCTCATAACAAGTTGTTTTGAGGTTCTAGATCGCCGAATCGGTCAACTATTTGCTGATAATGAGCTGTAATCTCATAACAAGTCATTCTGAGGTTCTAGATCATTGAATCGGTCAACCATTCATTGATAACGAGCTGTAATCTCATAACAAGTCATTCTAAGGTTCTAGATCACCAAATCGGTCAATCGTTCACTGATAATGAGCTGTAATCTCATAACAAGTCATTCTGAGGTTCTAGATCAATGAATTGGTCAACTATTTGCTGATAATGAGCTGTAATCTCATAACAAGCCATTCTGAGGTTCTAGACCACCGAATCGGTTAGTCCTTCACTGATAATGAGCTGTAATCTCATAACAAGTCATTCTGAGATTCTAGATCACTGAATCAGTCAACCGTTCACTGATAATGAGCTATAATCTCATAACAAGTCATTCTAAGGTTCTAGATTTCTGAATCGGTCAACCATTTGTTGATAATGAGTTGTAATCTCATAACAAGCCATTATGAGGTTCTAGATCACTGAATCGGGCAACCGTTCACTAATAATGAGTTGTAATCTCATAACAAGCCATTCTGAGGTTCTAGATCGCTGAATCGGTCAACCGTTTGCTGATAATGAGCTATAATCTCATAACAAGCCATTCTGAGGTTCTAGATCGCCGAATCGGACAACCGTTCACTGATAATGAGCTATAATCTCATAACAAGTCGTTATGAGATTCTAGATTGCCAAATCGGTCAACTGTTTGCTGATAAAGAGCTACAATCTGATAAGAAGTCATTTTGAGGTTCTAGATCATCGAATTGGTCAATCATTTCCTGATAATGAGCTGTAATCTCATAACAAGTCATTGTAAGGTTCTAGATTGCCAAATTGGTCAACCGTTCACTGATAATGAGTTATAATCTCATAACAAGTCATTCTGAGGTTCTAGATCACCGAATTGGTATGCCATTTGCTGATAATGAGCTGTAATCTCATAATAAGCTATTTTGAGGTTCTAGGTTATTGAATTAGTCAACCGTTCACTGATAATGAGCTATAATCTCATAACAAGCCATTCTGAGGTTCTAGATCACTGAATCAATCAACCATTCATTGATAATGAGCTATAATCTCATAACAAGTCATTCTGAGATTCTAAATCACTAAATCGGTCAACGATTCATTGATAATGAGCTACAATCTCATAACAAGCCATTTTGAGGTTCTAGATCCTTGAATCAGTCAACCCTTTGTTGATAATGATCTACAATCTCATAAGTTTTGAGATTCTAGATCGCTGAATTGGTCAACCGTTCACTGATAATGAGTTACAATCTCATAACAAGTCATTTTGAGGTTCTAGATCGCCGAATTGGTCAATCGTTTGCTGATAATGAGCTGTAATATCATAACAAGTCATTCTAAGGTTCTAGATCGCCAAATCGGTCAACTCTTGACTGATAATGAGTTGTAATCTCATAACAAGCTGTTCTAAGGTTCTAGATCACCGAATCGGTCAACCATTAGCTGATAATGAGCTATAATCTCATAACAAGTTGTTTAAGGTTCTAGATCACCGAATCGGTTAATCGTTTGCTGATAATGAGCTGTAATCTCATAACAAGCCAGTCTAAATTCTAGATCACTGAATCAGTCAACCGTTCACTGATAATGAGCTGTAATCTAATAACAAGTCATTCTGAGATTCTAGATCGCTCAATCGATCAACCATTCACTGATAATGAACTACAATCTCATAACAAGTCATTTTAAGGTTCTAGATCATTGAATCAGTCAACTGTTTGCTGATAATGAGCTAAAATCACATAACAAGCCATTCTAAGGTTCTAGATTGCCGAATCAGTCAACAGTTCATTGATAATGAGTTGTAATCTCATAACAAGTCATTCTAAGGTTCTAGATCACTGAATCAGTTAATTGTTTGCTGATAATGAGCTATAATCTCATAACAAACTGTTATGAGGTTCTAGATTGTTGAATCAGTCAATCGTTCGCTGATAATGAGCTGTAATCTCATAACAAGCCATTCTCAGGTTCTAAATCACTGAATCGGTCAACCATTTGCTGATAATGAGCTGTAATCTCATAACAAGTCATTCTGACATTCTAGATCACTAAATCGGTCAACCGTTCGCTGATAATGAGCTACAATATCATAACAAGCTGTTTTGAGGTTCTAGATCATCAAATCATTTAACCGCTTGCTGATAATGATATACAATCTCATAACAATCCATTTTGAGATTCTAAATCATTGAATCAGTCAACCGTTCACTGATAATGAGTTACAATCTCATAACAAGTCATTTTGAGGTTCTAGATCGTCGAATCGGTCAACCGCTTGCTGGTAATAAGCTGTAATCTCATAACAAGTCATTCTGAGGTTCTAGATCGCCGAATCGGTCAACCGTTCACTGATAATTAGCTGTAATCTCATAACAAGCTATTCTGAGGTTCTAGATCACCAAATCGGTCAATCATTCACTGATAATGAGCTGTAATCTCAAAACAAGTCATTTTAGGTTCTAGATTGCTGAATCAGTCAACTGTTTGTTGATACTGAGCAGTAATCTCATAACAAGCCATTTTGAGGCTTTAGATCACTAAATCGATCAACCATTCACTGATAATGAGTTGTAATCTCATAACAAGTCATTCTGAGATTTTAGATCACCGAATCGGTCAACCATTCACTGATAATGAGCTACAATCTCATAACAAGTCATTCTAAGGTTCTAGATTGTTGAATCGGTCAACTGTTTGCTGATAATGAGCTGTAATCTCATAACAAGCCATTCTGAGGCTCTAGATCACCAAATCGGTCAACTGTTTGCTGATAATGAGCTGTAATCTCATAACAAGCCTTTCTAAGGTTCTAGATCACTGAATCGGTCAACCATTCACTGATAATGAGGTGTAATCTCATAACAAGTCATTCTAAGATTTTAGATCACCAAATTGGTCAACCGTTCATTGATTATGATCTACAATCTCATAAAAAGTTATTTTGAGGTTCTAGATCACCGAATCGGTCAACCGTTTGCTCATAATGAGCTCTAATCTCATAACAAGTTGTTTTGAGGTTCTAGATCATTGAATCAGTCAACTATTTTCTAATAATGATCTACAATCTCATAATAAGCCATTCTGTGATTTTAGAATGCTGAATCGGTCAACCATTCACTGATAATGCGTTATAATCTAATAACAAGTCATTTTGAGGTTCTAGATCACCGAATCGGTCAATCATTTGCTGATAATGAGGTATAATCTCATAACAAGTCATTCTGAGGTTCTAGATTGCCAAATTGGTTAACCATTTGCTGATAATGAGCTGTAATCTCATAACAAGCCATTCTGAGGTTCTAGATCACCGAATCGGTCAACCATTTGCTAATAATGAGTTATAATCTCATAACAAGCCATTTTGAGGTTCTAGATCGCTGAATCCATCAACCGTTCGCTGATAATGAGCTGTAATATCATAACAAGTCATTCTAAGATTTTAGATCACTGAATCAGTCAACTATTCGCTGATAATGAGCTACAATCTCATAACAAGTCATTATGAGGTTCTAGATTGCCGAATCAGTCAACCGTTTGCCGATAATGAGCTGCAATCTCATAACAAGCTGTTCTAAGGATCTAGATCACCAAATCGGTCAACCATTCACTAATAATGAGCTGTAATCTCATAACAAGCCATTCTGAGGTTCTAGATCACCAAATCGGTCAACTATTTGCTGATAATGAGTTGTTATCTCATAACAAGCCGTTCTAAGGTTCTAGATCACCGAATCGGTCAATCGTTCACTGATAATGAGCTATAATCTCATAATAAGTCTTTTTGAGATTCTAGATCGCCGAATTGCTCAACCATTCGCTGATAATGAGCTACAATCTCATAACAAATCATTTTGAGGTTCTAGATTGCTGAATTGGTCAACCATTTGCTGATAATGAGTTATTTTCTCATAATAAGCCGTTCTAAGGTTCTAAATCACCAAATTGGTCAACCGTTCACTGATAATGAGTAGTAATCTCATAAGAAGCCATTAGGAGGTTCTAGATCATTGAATCGGTCAACTGTTTGCTGATAATGAGTTGTTATCTCATAACAAGCTGTTCTAAGGTTCTAGATCACTGAATCAGTCAACCGTTTGTTGCTAATGAGTTGTAATCTCATAACAAGTCTTTTTGAGATTTTAGATCATCAAATCGGTTAACCATTCGCTGATAATGAGCTATAATCTCATAACAAGTCATTCTGAGGTTCTAGATCACCGAATCGGTCAACCGTTTGCTGATAATGAGCTGTAATCTTATAACAAGCCGTTCTGAGGTTCTAGATTATCAAATTAGTCAATCGTTCACTTATAATGAGTTGTAATCTCATAACAAGTCATTCTGAGGTTCTAGATCACTGAATCAGTCAACCATTTGCTGATAATGAGCTATAATCTCATAACAAGCCATTCTGAGGTTCTAGATCGCTGAATCTGTCAACCGTTCAGTGATAATGAGCTGTAATCTCATAACAAGTCATTCTAAGATTCTAGATCGGTGAATCGGTTAAACGTTCACTGATAATGAGCTACAATCTCATAAAAGGCTATTTTGAGGTTCTAGATCATCAAATCAGTCAACCATTTACTGATAATGATCCATAATCTCATAACAAGCCATTCTAAGATTCTAGATCGTCGAATCAGTCAACCGTTCACTAATAATGAGTTATAATCTCATAACAAGTCATTTTGAGGTTCTAGATCACCAAATTGGTCAACCAATTGCTGATAATGAGCTGTAATCTCATAACAAGTCATTCTAAGGTTCTAGATCACCGAATCGGTCAACCATTCACTAATAATGAGCTGTAATCTCATAACAAGCCATTTTGAGGTTTTAGATCGCTGAATTGGTCAACTGTTCACTAATAATGAGCTATAATCTCATAATAGGACATTTTGAGATTCTAGATCGCCGAATCGGTCAACCATTCACTGATAATGAGCTACAATCTCATAACAAGTCATTCTAAGGTTCTAGATCGCTGAATCGATCAACCATTTGCTGATAATGAGCTGTAATCTCATAACAAGTTGTTCTGAGGTTCTAGATTGCCAAATTGGTCAACTGTTTGCTAAATTTAGCTATAATCTTATGACAAGTCATTTTGAGGTTCTAGACCACTGAATCGGTCAACTATTTGCTGATAATGAGATGTAATCTCATAACAAGCTGTTCTGAGGTTCTAGATCGCTGAATCTGTCAACCATTCACTGATAATGAGCTGTAATCTCATAAAAAGTCATTCTGAGATTCTAGATCACTGAATCGGTCAACCATTAACTGATAATGAGCTACAATCTCATAACAAGCCATTTCAAGGTTCAAGATCATCGAATCAATCAACCATTTGCCAAAAATAATCTACAATCTCATAACAAGCCATTCTGAGATTCTAGATTGAAGAATCAGTCAACCGTTTGTTGATAATGAGTTATAATCTCATAACAAGTCATTTTGAGGTTCTAGATCATTGAATCGGTCAACCATTTGCTGATAATGAGCTGTAATCTCATAACAAGTCATTCTGAGGTTCTAGATCACCAAATCGGTCACCTGTTCACTGATAATGAGCCTTAATCTCATAAAAAGCCATTCTGAAGTTCTAGATCACCAAATTGGCCAACTATTCACTTATAATGAGCTCTAATCTCATAACAAGCCATTTTGATGTTCTAGATCACTGAATCAGTCAACCGTTTGCTGATAATGAGCTGTAATCTCATAACAAGCCATTCTGAGGTTCTAGATCACTGAATAGGTCAACCGTTCACTGATAATGAGCTGTAATCTTATAACAAGTCATTCTGAGATTCTAGATCACCGAATCGGTCAACCATTTACTGATATTGAGCTATAATCTCATAACAATTCATTTTGAGGTTCTAAGTTGCCGAATCGGTCAACTGTTTGCTGATAATGAGCTGTAATCTTATAACAAGCCATTCTGAGGTTCTAGATTGCCGAATCGGTCAATTGTTCACTGATAATGAGCTGTAATCTCATAACAAGTCATTCTGAGATTCTAAATCACTGAATCAGTCAACTATTTGTTGATAATGAGTTGTAATCTCATAACAAGCCCTTCTGAGGTTTTAGATTGCTGAATTGGTCAACCGTTTGCTGATAATGAGCTATAATATCATAACAAATCATTTTGATATTCTAGATCATCAAATCAGTCAACCATTTGCTGATAATGAGGTACAATCTCATAATAAGTCATTCTAAGGTTCTAGATTGCCTAATCGGTCAACCGTTTGTTGATAATGAGCTAAAATCTCATAACAAGCCATTCTGAGGTTCTAGATTGCCGAATCGGTCAACCGTTCACTGATAATGAGCTATAATCTCATAAGAAAGTATTCTGAGGTTCTAGACCGCCGAATCGGTCAACTGTTTGCTAATAATGAGCTAAAATCTCATAACAAGTCATTCTGAGGTTCTAGATTGCCGAATCGGTCAACCCTTCATTGAAAATGAGCTGTAATCTCATAACAAGCCGTTTTGAGTTTCTAGATTGTTGAATTGGTCAACTATTTGCTGATAATGAGCTGTAATCTCATAACAAGCTATTCTGAGGTTCTAGATCGCTGAATTGATCAACTATTCATTGATAATGACCTGTAATCTCATAACAAGTCATTCTGAGATTCTAGATCATCGAGTCGGTCAACCATTCACTGATAATGAGCTACAATCTCATAACAAGTCATTCTAAGGTTCTAGATCACTGAATCGGTCAACTATTTGTTGATAATGAGCTGTAATCTCATAACAAGCCATTATGAGGTTCTAGATTGCCAAATTGGTCAACCGTTCACTGATAATTAGTTGTAATGTCATAACGAGTCATTCTGAGGTTTTAGATCGCTGAATCGGTTAACTATTTGCTGATAATGAGCTCTAATACCATAACAAGCCATTCTGAGGTTCTACATCATTGAATCAGTGAACCGTTCACTGATAATGAGTTGTAATCTCATAACAAGCTGTTCTAAGGTTCTAGATCACTGAATTGGTCAACCGTTCACTGATAATGAGCTGTAATCTCATAATAAGTCATTCTGAGATTCTAGATCACTGAATTAGTCAATTGTTTTCTGATAATGAGCTACAATCTCATAACAAGCCATTTTGAGGTTCTAGATCATCGAATCAATCAACCATTTGCTGATAATGATCTACAATCTCATAACAAGTCATTTTGAGATTCTAGATCACCGAATCGGTCAACTGTTCATTGATAATGAGCTGTAATCTCATAATAAGCTATTCTAAGGTTCTAGATCACTGAATCAATCAACTGTTCGCTAATAATGAGCTATAATCTCATAAAAAGTCATTATGAGGTTCTAGATCACTGAATCGGTCAACCATTTGCTGATAATAAGCTGTAATCTCATAATAAGCTATTCTAAAGTTCTAGATCGCCAAATCGGTCAACCGTTCGCTGATAATGAGTTATAATCTCATAACAAGTCATTGTAAGATTCTAGATCACTGAATCGGTCAACTGTTCACTGATAATGAGCTACAATCTCATAACAAGTCATTCTGAGATTCTAGATTGCCAAATCAGTCAACCGTTTGCTGATAATGAGCTATAATCTCATAATAAGCCATTTTGAGGTTCTAGATCACCGAATAGGTCAACCGTTTGCTAATAATGAGTCGTAATCTCATAAGAAGCCATTCTAAGGTTCTAGATCACTGAATCGGTCAACCATTCACTGATAATGAGCTATAATCTAATAACAAGTCATTCTAAGATTCTAGATTGTTGAATCGGTCAACCGTTTACTGATAATGTGCTACAATATCATAACAAGTCATTCTGAGATTCTAGATCACCGAATCTGTCAACTATTTGCTGATAATGAGCTATAAACTCATAACAAGCCGTTCTAAGGTTCTAGATTGTCAAATTGGTCAACCATTCATTGATAATGAGTTGTAATCTCATAACAAGTAATTTTGAGGTTCTAGATCACCGAATCGGTCAACTATTTGCTGATAATGACCTGTAATCTCATAACAAGCTATTCTGAGGTTTTAGATCATTGAATCAGTCAACTATTTGCTGATAATGAGCTATAATCTCATAACAAGCCATTCTGAGGTTCTAGATCACTGAATCAGTTAACTGTTCGCTGATAATGAGCTGTAATCTCATAACAAGTCATTCTGAGATTCTAGATCGCTAAATCCATCAACTGTTCACTGATAATGAGCTACAATCTCATAACAAGCCATTTTGAGGTTCTAGATCATCAAATCAGTCAATCATTTACTGATAATGATCTATAATCTCATAACAAACCGTTCTGAGATTCTAGATCGCCGTATCGGTCAACCATTTGTTGATAATGAGTTACAATCTCATAACAAGTCATTGAGGTTCTGTATCACCAAATCAGTCAACCGTTTGCTGATAATGAGCTGTAATCTCATAACAAGTCATTCTAAGGTTCTAGATTACCGAATTGGTCAAATGTTCACTGATAATGAGCTGTAATCTCATAACAAGCCATTCTGAGGTTCTAGATCACTGAATCGGTCAACCATTCACTGATAATGAGCTATAATCTCATAACAAGCTATTCTGAGGTTCTAGATCACCGAATCGGTCAACCATTTGCTGATAATGAGCTGTAATCTCATAACAAGCCATTTTGAGGTTCTAGTTCACCGAATCTGTCAACTGTTCACTGATAATGAGCTATAATCTCATAACAAGTCATTCTGAGATTCTAGATCGCCGAATCGGTCAACTATTCACTGATAATGAGCTACAATCTCATAACAAGTCATTATGAGGTTCTAGATTGCCGAATCAGTCAATGGTTTGCTGATAATGAGTTGTAATCTCATAATAAGCTGTTATGAGGATCTAGATCACCAAATCGGTCAACCGTTCACTGATAATGAGCTGTAATCTCATAACAAGTCATTCTGAGGTTTTTGATCACCGAATCAGTCAACCATTTACTGATAATGAGCTGTAATCTCATAACAAGCCATTCTTAGGTTCTAGATTGCTAAATCGGTCAACCATTCACTGATAATGAGCTGTAATCTAATAACAAGTCATTTTGAGATTCTAGATTGTTGAATCGGTCAACAATTCTCTGATAATAAGCTACAATCTCATAAGAGTCATTTTGAGGTTTTAGATCACCGAATTGGTCAATCATTTGTTGATAATAAGCTGTAATCTCATAACAAGCCATTTTAAGGATCTAGATTGCCAAATTGGTCAACCGTTCACTGATAATGAGCTATATCTCATAACAAAGCATTATGAGGTTCTAGATCGCCGAATGGGTCAACCGTTTCCTGATAATGAGTTGTAATCTCATAACAAGTCATTCTGAGGTTCTTGATCATTGAATTAGTCAACCGTTTGCTGATAATGAGCTGTAATCTCATAACAAGCCATTCTAAGGTTCTAGATCACTGAATCGGTCAACCGTTCATCGATAATGAGCTATAATCTCATAACAAGCCATTTTGAGGTTGTAGATTATCAAATCAGTCAACCATTTGCTAATAATGATCTACAATCTCATAACAAGCCATTATGAGATTCTAGATCATCGAATCAGTCAACCGTTCACTGATAATGAGTTACAATCTCATAACAAGTCATTTTGAGGTTCTAGATCGCTGAATCAGTCAATCATTTGCTGATAATAAGCTGTAATCTCGTAGCAAGTCATTATGAGGTTCTAGATCACTGAATCAGTCAATCGTTTTCTAATAATGAGCTATAATCTCATAACAAGCCATTCTGAGGTTCTAGATCGCTGAATCGGTCAACCGTTCACTGATAATGAGCTGTAATATCATAATAAGCCATTATGAGGTTCTAGTTGGCCAAATCGGTCAACCGTTTGTTGATAATGATCTATAATCTCATAACAAGCCATTCTAAGGTTCTAGATCGCCAAATCGGTTAACTATTCTCTGATAATGAGCTGTAATCTTATAACAAGTCATTCTAAGATTCTAGATCACCGAATCGGTCAACCATTCATTGATAATGAGCTACAATCTTATAACAAGTCATTTTGAGGTTCTAGATTGCCGAATTGGTCAACTGTTTGCTAATAATGAGTTGTAATCTTATAACAAGCCATTCTGAGGTTCTAGATCGCCGAATTGGTCAACCATTTGCTAATAATGAGCTATAATTTTATAACAAGCCACTCTAAGGTTCTAGATCACCGAATCGGTCAACCATTTGCTAATAATAAGCTGTAATCTCATAACAAGCTGTTCTGATGTTCTAGATCACCGAATCTGTCAACCGTTTGTTGATAATGAGCTCTAATCTCATAACAAGTCATTTTGAGATTCTTGATTGTCGAATCAATCAACCCTTTGCTAATAATGAGCTATAATCTCATAATAAGTCATTTTGAGGTTCTAGATCTTTAAATCGATCAACCATTTGCTGATAATGAGCTGTAATCTCATAACAAGCCATTCTGAGGTTCTAGATTGTCGAATTGGTCAACCATTCACTGATAATGAGCTGTAATCTCATAACAAGTCATTTTTAGGTTCTAGATTGCCAAATCGGTCAACCATTTGCTGATAATGAGTGGTAATCTCATAACAAGCTATTTTGAGGTTCTAGATCATTGAATTAGTCAACCATTCACTGATAATGAGCTGTAATCTCATAACAAGCCATTCTAAGGTTCTAGATCACAAAATCAGTCAACCATTCACTGGTAATGAGCTGTAATATGATATCAAGTCATTCTGAGATTCTAGATCACTAAATTGGTCAACCATTCACTGATAATGAGCTACAATCTAATAAAAAGCCATTTTGAGGATCTAGATAGTCGAATCAGTCAACCATTTGCTGATAATGATCTATAATCTCATAACAAGTCATTCTGAGATTCTAGATCACTGAATCGGTCAATCATTCAGTGATAATGAGTTACAATCTCATAACAAGTCATTTTGAGGTTCTAGATCATCGAATTGGTCAACCGTTTGCTGATAATGAGTTGTAATCTCAAAACAAGTCATTCTGAGGTTCTAGATCGCTAAATCGGTCAACTGTTCGCTGATAATCAACTATAATCTCATAACAAGTCATTCTGAGGTTCTAGATTGTCGAATCAGTCAACTATTCACTGATAATAAGTTGTAATCTCATAACAAGCCATTCTAAGGTTCTAGATCACTGAATCGGTCAACCATTTGTTGATAATGAGCTATAATCTCATAACAAGCCATTCTAAGATTCTAGATCACCGAATTGGTCAACCATTCACTGATAATGAGTTATAATCTCATAACAAGTCATTCTGAGATTCTAGATCACCGAATCGGTCAATCGTTCATTGATAATGAGCTACAATCTCGTAACAAGTCATTCTGAGGTTCTAGATTGCCGAATTGATCAACCATTTACTGATAATGAGCTGCAATCTCATAACAAGCTGGTCTAAGGTTCTAGATCACCGAATTGATCAATCATTTGCTAATAATGATTTGTAATCTCATAACAAGCCATTCTGAGGTTCTAGGTCATTGAATCAGTCAACCATTCACTGATAATGAGCTGTAATCTCATAACAAGCCGTTCTGAGGTTCTAGATTGCTAAATCGGTCAACCATTCACTGATAATGAGCTGTAATCTCATAACAAGTCATTCTAAGATTTTAGATCACCAAATCAGTCAACCGTTCACTGATAATGAGCTACAATCTCATAATAAGCCATTTTAAGGTTCTAGATTATCGAATCAGTCAACCATTTACTGATAATGATCTACAATCTCATAACAAGCCGTTCTGAGATTCTAGATCACCGAATCGGTCAACCGTTCATTGATAATGAGTTATAATCACATAACAAGTAATTTTGAAGTTCTAGATCGCCAAATCGGTCAACCGTTTGCTAGTAATGAGCTTTAATCTCATAACAAGTCATTCTAAGGTTCTAGATTGCCAAATTGGTCAACCATTCACTGATAATGAGGTGTAATCTAATAACAAGCCATTCTGAGGTTCTAAATCACTAAATCGGTCAACCATTTGCTGATAATGAGTTGTAATCTCATAACAAGTCATTCTGAGGTTCTAGATCGCCGAATCGGTCAACCGTTTGCTGATAATTAGTTGTAATCTCATAACAAGCTATTTTGAGGTTCTAGATCACTGAATAGGTCAATCGTTCACTGATAATGAGCTGTAATCTCATAACAAGTCATTCTGAGATTCTAAATCACTGAATAAGTCAACCATTCACTGATAATGAGCTACAATCTCATAACAAGTCATTCTGAGGTTCTAGATTGTCGAATCGGTCAATCATTTGCTGATAATGAGCTGTAATCTCATAAAAAGCTATTCTGAGGTTCTAGATCACCGAATCGGTCAACCATTCACTGATAATGTATTGTAATCTCATAACAAGCCATTCTAAGGTTCTAGATCACCGATTCAGTCAACTGTTTGCTGATAATGAGATATAATCTCATAAGAAGCTATTCTAAGGTTCTAGATCGCCGAATCCATCAACCATTCATTGATAATGAGCTGTAATCTCATAACAAGTGATTCTGAGATTCGAGATCACCGAATCAGTCAACCGTTTATTAAAAATGAGCTACAATCTAATAGTAAGTCATTCTAAGGTTCTAGATCGCCAAATCGGTCAACCGTTTGCTGATAATTAGCTGTAATCTCATAACAAGCCATTTTGCAGTTCTAGATTGTTGAATTGGTCAACTGTTCACTGATAATGAGCTGTAATCTCATAACAAGTCATTTTGAGGTTCTAGATCATCGTAGCAATCAACCATTTGTTGATAATGAGCTGTAATCTCATAACAAGCCGTTCTAAGGTTCTAGATCGCTGAATCGGTCAACCGTTCGCTGATAATGAGCTATAATCTCATAACAAGTCATTTTGGGATTCTAGATCACCGAATCGGCCAATGGTTCACTGATAATCCGCTATAATCTCATAACAAGCCATTTTGAGGTTCTAGATCATCGAATCAGTCAACCATTTTCTGATAATGATCTACAATCTCATAATAAGCCATTCTGAGATTCTAGATCGCCGAATCGGTCAACCATCCGCTGATAATGAGTTATAATCTCATAAAAAGTCATTTTGAGTTTCTAGATCGCCAAATCGGTCAACCATTTGCTGATAATGAGCTGTAATCTCATAAAAAGTCATTTTGAGGTTCTAGATCGCCGAATCGGTCAACTATTCACTGATAATGAGTTGAAATCTCATAACAAGCCATTTTGAGGTTTTAGATTGCCGAATCGGTCAACTATTCACTGATAATGAGCTGTAATCTCATAATAAGCTATTCTGAGGTTCTAGATTGCTGAATCGGTCAACCATTCATTGATAATGAGTTATAATCTCATAACAAGTCATTCTGAGGTTCTAGATCCCCGAATCAGTCAACTATTCACTGATAATAAGCTATAATCTCATAACAAGCCGTTCTAAGGTTCTAAATTGCTGAACTGGTCAACCATTCACAGATAATAAGCTATAATCTCATAACAAGTCATTCTGAGATTCTAGATCGCCGAATCAGTCAACCGTTCACTGATAATGAGCTACAATCTCACAACAAGCCATTTTGAGGTTGTAGATCATTGAATCAGTCAACCATTTGCTGATAATGATCTACAATCTCATAACAAGTCATTCTGAGATTCCAGATCACCGAATCGGTCAACCATTCGCTGATAATGAGTTATAATCTCATAATAAGTCATTTTGAGGTTCTAGATCACCGAATCGGTCAACTATTTACTGATAATGATTTTTAATCTCATAAGAAGTCATTCTGAGGTTTTAGATCACCGAATCGGTCAACCATTCACTGATAATGAGCTGTAATCTCATAACAAGCCGTTATGAGGTTCTAGATCGCCAAATTGATCAACCGTTCACTGATAATCAGCTGTAATCTCATAACAAGCCAGTCTGAGGTTCTAGATCACCGAATCGATCAACCGTTTGCTGATAATGAGTTGTAATCTCATAACAAGCTATTTTAAGGTTCTAGATCACCGAATTGGTCAACCATTCACTGATAATAAGCTGTAATCTTATAACAAGTCATTCTAAGATTCTAGATCTCTGAATCGGTCAACCATTCGCTGATAATGAGCTACAATTTCATAACAAGTCATTCTGAGGTTCTAGATTGCCAAATCGGTCAACAGTTTACTGATAATGAGCTGTAATCTCATAACAAGCCATTCTAAGGTTCTAGATTGCTGAATCGATCAATCATTCACTAATAATGAGCTGTAATCTCATAACAAGCTGTACAAAGGTTCTAGATCACCGAATCGGTCAACTGTTTGCTGATAATGAGCTGTTATCTCATAATAAGCCATTTTGAGGTTCAAGATTGCCGAATTGGTCAACCGTTTGCTGATAATGAGTTGTAATCTCATAACAAGTCATTCTGAGGTTCTAGATCACTGAATCGGTCAACCATTTGCTGATAATGAGCTGTAATCTCATAACAAGCTATTTTAAGGTTCTAGATCATTGAATTAGTCAACTGTTTGCTCATAATGAGCTACAATCTCATAACAAGTTATTCTGAGGTTCAAGATCACTGAATCAGTCAACCGTTTGCTGATAATGAGCTGTAATCTCATAAAAAGCCATTATGAAGTTCTAGATTGCTGAATTGGTCAACCGTTTGCTGATAATGAGTTGTAATCTCATAACAAGTCATTCTGAGGTTCTAGATCGCTGAATCGGTCAACCATTTGCTGATAATGAGCTGTAATCTCATAACAAGCTATTTTGAGGTTCTAGATCATTGAATTAGTCAACTGTTTGCTCATAATGAGCTGTAATCTCCTAACAAGCTATTCTAAGGTTCTAGATTGCTGAATTGGTCAATCATTCACTGATAATGAGCTATAATCTCATAACAAGTCATTCTAAGATTCTATATCACTGAATCGGTCAACCATTCACTGATAATGAGATATAATCTCATAACAAGCCATTTTGAGGTTCTATATCATCGAATCAGTCAATTGTTTGCTGATAATGATCTATAATCTCATAACAAGCCCTTCTAAGATTCTAGATTGCCGAATCAGTCAACCGTTTGCTGATAATGAGTTACAATCTCATAACAAGTCATTTTGAGGTTCTAGACCATTGAATCAATCAACCATTCGCTCATAATGAGGTGTAATGTCATAAAAAGTCATTCAAAGGTTCTAGATCACCGAATTGGTCAACCCTTCACTGATAATGAGCTGTAATCTCATAACAAGATATTCTAAGGTTCTAGATCACCAAATCGGTCAACCGTTCACTGATAATGAGCTATAATCTCATAACAAGTCATTCTGAGGTCTTAGATCGCTAAATCAGTCAACTGTTTGCTGATAATGAGATGTAATCTCATAATAAGCCATTCTGAAGTTTTAGATCACCGAATCAGTCAACTGTTCATTGATAATGAGCTGTAATCTCATAACAAGTCATTCTGAGATTCTAGATCACCAAATCAGTCAACCGTTCACTCATAATGAGCTATAATCTCATAATAAGTCATTCTGAGGTTCTAAATTGTCAAATCGGTCAATTGTTAATTGATAATGAGCTGTAATCTCATAACAAGCTATTTTGAGGTTCTAGATCACCGAATCAGTCAACCGTTCATTGATAATGAGCTGTAATCTCATAATAAGCCATTTCAAGGTTCTAGATCACCAAATTGGTCAACCATTTGCTGATAATGAGTTGTAATATCATAATAAGCCATTCTGAGGTTCTAGATCACTGAATCAGTCAACCGTTCGCTGATAATGAGCTGTAATCTCATAATAAGTCATTCTAAGATTCCAGATCACCGAATCGGTCAATCATTAAGTGATAATGAGCTATAATCTCATAACAAGTCATTCTGAGGTTTTAGATCGCTAAATCAGTCAACTGTTTACTGGTAATAAGCTGTAATCTCATAAAAGCCATTCTGAGGTTCTAGATCATTGAATCAGTCAACCATTCACTGATAATGAGCTGTAATCTCATAATAAGCCATTTTGAGGTTCTAGATCGCTGAATTGGTCAACCATTCACTGATAATGAGCTGTAATCTCATAACAAGTCATTTTGAGATTCTAGATCGACAAATCGGTCAACTGTTCACTGATAATGAGCTACAATCTCATAACAAGTCATTCTGAGGTTCTAGATTGCCAAATCGGTTAACTATTTGCTGATAATGAGCTGTAATCTCATAACAAGCCATTTTGAGGTTTTAGATCACTGAATCGGTCAATCATTCACTGATAATGAGCTATAATCTCATAAAAATCCATTATAAAGTTCTAGATCGCCAAATCAGTCAACCGTTTGCTAATAATGAGTTGTAATCTCATAACAAGCCATTCTGAGGTTCTAGATCATCGAATCAGTCAATCGTTCACTGATAATGAGCTGTAATCTTATAACAAGTCATTCTGAGATTCTAGATTATTGAATCGGTCAACCGTTCGCTGATAATGAGCTACAATCTCATAACAAGTCATTCTGAGGTTCTAGATCACCGAATCGATTAACTGTTTGCTAATAATGAGCTGTAATCTCATAACAAGCCGTTCTAAGGTTCTAGATCACTGAATTGGTCAACCATTCACTGATAATGAGCTGTAATCTCATAACAAGTCATTTTGAGGTTCTAGATCGCCGAATCGGTCAACCTGTACGCCTCTCTCTCCGGTTTCCCACAGCTTTTCAAGGGCAGGGGTTAGTAGCCAAGGTTCACAAGTGAATGCAAATCTATTATGCAATAACTACTAAATGAATGATCGAAACATGAGCAATAAAATGTACAAACAAGAGAAAGGAAGAAAAATGAATGCAAACCCTTCGATGCTTGAAGATTCTATTGTTTCTCTCTACTCCTTCTGAAATGCTGTTCTTGATGCTCAGTATTGGCTGGGCAGCGTCTATGACTTGAGAAGCGTCGAGAATTTGATAATTGCAATGTGTGTGTGTGATCGCAAGATAGCTTGAATGTTGACAGAGTAATGGCGCTTTAAGCTTGAAATCCTGGATCCTTCAAATGGTTATGAAGGGTTTATTATATAGGAATTGCTGATGAAATGAGTGGTTGAGATCAATCCCAGAGATGGTGAGATGAACGATTGTGATCAAAAGGAACAGGAGAGATCCACAGTAAACTCCACCTCTTTATTTGGTTAAGAGGAGATAGAGTTTGGTTAACTGAGGAGCTAATTGTGAGTTACCTTTTTGAACTGAA
>MU225844.1:0-13730 GCA_018584345.1 Thuja plicata
GTTGTTTGTACATTTTATTGCTTACGTTTCCATCATTCGTTTAGTAGTTATTGCATAATAGATTTGCATGCACTTGTGAACCTTGGCTACTAACCCCTGCCCTTGGAAAGCTGTGGGAAACCGGAGACAGAGGCGTACACTAAGATTTTTTAGGATTATTTAGAGTGGGTACTCTCATGAATTCTATAATGTTGTTTAGGCATAAATGTTTACAATCCTAAAGTAGTAGAGGCTATCCATCTCATGAATTTTATTATTTTTCTTATTCAATTTAGTTAGAGTAAATAAATATAAAAAATTACAATTATTAATAGATGTAATTTAAAAACTCCACATGATTGACAAGTGGTAGAAAAAAATCTCACCTACTAGGACAATTTCTAGCCCTACCTCAAATCCATCCACTTAGGTTGGGGTCCATGAGATGACTTTAAGATCTATTTTCAAGGAACAAAGGGTCTAATTAAGCAAAACAAAATATGCTATGAGATTAATTGGAATTTCTTCCGAATAATAACGACCCCTACATTTTTTGGATTGCAGTTTTGAATGGGTGAAGATACTTATCGATCATTTGAAATTTTAATTTTCACAAAAAAAATGGAGGAAATAATAATATTTATTTATTTATTTTTACCTCTATATTTAAGATCATTCCACCAACATCCTTAAATTTTGGAGCTCAAAACTTTAAGTTAAAGTGCACTTCTAAATTCATGAGACCACCAACTTTAAAATATTCCTAAAATATCTCTACACCCCACTAATTTTTTATGAAGCTTCCATCCATAAGATTTTAGCCTTAATTTTTCAAATTAAAAGTAGGGGTCACTATTGTTGTAAATAAGATTCTAATTAATCTCCTAACGTCTTTTTTCCATTTGTGGAGACCCTCATGTGTCTGATAAGACCATAGCCTAAACTGGTGCAGGGGCACCTTCTGAAGACAATAAGGGTCACTTGGAGGACCTAAATGGATGAAATGATCTTTAAGGTCATTGGATTTATGTAACATGGCCTTTGAAGCCATTTGATGAGAAACATTTCAAAGGGATTTGACATACTTGGTCTAACTTTCAAAAAGGGAATAGAAGAATATACTGCAGGCTAGATAGATTCTATGTAATAAAAAACACTTCAGTTTCAAAAAAGAGGATAATGGAGTGTGTTAGGGTAGTCCCATACTCTCTATCAGACCATCACCCTATAGTCTGTTCTATCTTTCAATTGGGGAGCACCCCCCTCCCCAAAAGGGGAAACAACTCTTTTGCCCTTAACACAACACTATTAAGGAGCAATGACATCAAGGTTGCAACCCTTATGATAAGATGGTTCAACCACGAGGTGGCTAGGCATCAAAGTGCCATCAAGAGATGGATTCAATATACAAATAGTTGGAAAACAATGTTCCAAGTGGTGGGGAAGAAGAGAGCTAAGGACACAAGGAGAGTAGAAATAAAGTTACAAGTAAAGTTGTGCTAAGCAGAGCATACCATCCAACTTGACCCAACCAATGAAGAAGCCAGAGACAATCAAAGTTTGGTACAAAGACTCACTGAGGAAATCGCAGCAACACAAGATTAATGGTGCAAGGATCAGAGCAAGATCTAACTGGATCAATGAGGGAGACATGGGATCGAGGTTATTTTTCCAGGTTATTTTTCCAACTCCTTAAGGCTAAAGAGGCCAAGATTAGAATTGATTACATATGTTTGGAAGGAGATACCCTCAGCTCTTAGGAAGGTATCCTGCAAGCTTTTGTAGATTTATATACCAAACTGTTTACCTCAGAGGATGCAAGCATGGAGGAGATGAGGAACATGATCAAGAATATCACCCCCTCAACTCAAGGAGGAAGATTCAATAGCACTAAGCAATCCGATTTCAATTGAGGAAATTAATGAGGCTATTACACATATGAGCAATGAGAAGGCCCCCGACCCTAACATGCTACCTATTGAATTCTATAAGGACAACATAGATTGGATTGGGCAGGACCTACTGCAGGTATAAAATGAGGCATTTGAGGTAGGTTCCCTAAGATCGAAGGTCAATACTGGTGTTATTAAACTCATACCCAAGGATGGATATAAAACTCTGATTAAAAATTGTCCCTCCTAAATGTGTCATACAAAATCTTGGCTAAAGTTCTAGCAAGGAGGTTGGTGGATATCCTTCCCAAAGTGATTATCCCCACCCAAACAAGATTTGTGAAGGGGAGATACATATTAGAGAATCTAGTCACCTGTTGGGAGACTATGGAGTGGGAAAAAACCTCTGGACAAAAAGTTAGCATGCTCTTGATAGACTATGAGAAGACATATGACAGGATAGAGTGGAATTTTATAATGACAATGTTAGAAGCTCTGGGTTTCCCTAAGGAATTCAACCATATGGTGCTTACCTTAATGAAGGGGGCTACAATTGTAGTAGAAGTGAATGGGATGCAATCTGAACCCTTCCCATTATCCAGATCTATTAGGCAAGGTTGCCCACTAGCCCCGACCTTATTTATGATAGCACCAAACTCCTTATTCTACATTCTCAGAGACAATTCGATCTCCCCAAGGGTCATGGGAGTCAAATTACCCAATTATGAGGAGCTAAATAATGTTCAATTTGTAGACGACACCTCCATTACGATAGAGAAGTGTGAAAATAACTTTAAAAACCTCATGGCCAAGTTGGACATATTCTGCTTGGCCTTAGGAAGCAAGGTGTCCATCCCTAAATCAACCTTGCTAGGATGGGAAGACTCACCACTAGGGTGGTGCAATCAGTTTGGATTTTGATGGGGAGGGCCTCTACAACAAGTCTGATACCTAGGCATTCCATTCTCTGTTAAACCTGACCTAAAAAATATGTGGTATTGGGTGAAGAATAAGATAGAAGAGAAGCTAAATAAATGGAATAACAAATTCCTTTCTTCCTCTCTTTGGTAGGGAGACCAAGATCTATCTGGAAGGGATGGGAGGAAATAAGATCTAGTGTGGTAGGTTATGGTTTATTAGATCAGGATCATAATGTGTGTGAGGAGAGATCCATCTGGTGTAACCTCTACAAGGGTGATAAAACTTTGGCTCAGATGCAAGGATGCTCTGCAAGGAAGTGGAACTCCTTAGGCATAAGCTACTTTTCTGATATCATTGAGGACATGAACCAGATCTCCTGGGATGATCTTGTATCCAAATATTATATAACCCTCTCCCATTGGAGGACCTATACCACTCTAAGGGAGGCATGATTAACTCTCAATCTCCCCAGAGACACCTCAGTTGCATCAGACAGACTGTATCTACTCAAGTGGTCTGATGGAACTCCACTTTGGAGCACTAAATCCAAAGCAGTGTATAAGATACTTGCAGACACATATACCATCTATGAGTACCTGAATGTTAAATGAAATCTTAACTTAGACTGCACTACATGGAGCAAATATCTTGTTAAACTATGGCACACCCCTGCTGAACCTAAAGTGCTTTGTTTCATGTGGCATTTTCTTCTGCATAGGTTTCCAATTAAGAAACCTTCTGGTGAACCAAATGTCTGCTCCTTCTACACCGAACTTGAGTCTATCCCACATATCTTCTTTGAATGTCAATTTTCTATAACCATGTGGAGCCTATTTGGGATGGAACTAAACAGTAACTTTCGCATGATGGATATCTTTTTTGGGAATACAATGGGACTAGATAAAATATGCAATTTTTTTTGGTAAACTCTTTCCTTTCACATTCTCTAGCATATTTGGAAGTTTAGGAATGATGATATTTTCAATAGTAAGAGTAGAGTTCTTACTGAGTCTCTGCGGAGACTCATGTCATTTAATTTGCCTAGCAGGTCACCATGATTTTGCAGGTGAAAAAACATAAAGCGTTGAAAGTCATCAGAGAAGTAAGGAATGTGCTTGACAAAGAGAAGATTACCTGTAAAATGTCTACCAAAGTTGGGGGACTCTGACTATGATGTCACCGTAGGGTAGATGGTGCAGCAGATCAAAGACCATAAGAGGCTAACAAAAAACCAGAAAGATGAAGGAACCAAGACAACACAGGGGAACACCTCAGATGCAGACACTATGATTGATAAACAAGAAGTAGGGAACAATGATTCGATAGGGTCGAGCCAAGTACCTCAGGATCAGGCATCACTAGGTACTCCCATTATGTAGGATCCTAGGATCGGATCACAATATTTGACACCCATCTCTGTGCACCCTCCACTACCCTGGGAGGCTTATATGTTAAATCCTTACAATGACATTTTTCATGACAACTTGAAGTTCAAATGGGAAGATCATCAACTGCCATGGACAACATGGTTTCCTAGATAGAAGTTTTCTAACAGTGGTCTGAAGTTTATGTTTTGTAAACAGTTTGATTCATTTTTGGATACATGGTACCTCAAGTCCCTCTGTAGGAAAGGGAAGATGTAATATTTTGTAAATTTGTATTCTGGTTCTTGATACAACTGTAAACTCTCGATGATTTTCATATTTAATAGAAAAAAACCATTTGATGTAATAGATGCAATATGATGTTCTAAAAGATGCAAAACATGTAATATTGCATAATATGCAAAAACAATGTAAAATGCCAATATTTGGCATGATAGGCCTAGAGGGTTGGATAGGTCTATAAATGAATTTAGGAGTTTGGAAATGTTATTAGGGTCCTAAAAGGACAAAATTCAGAGTTACAAGTTCTTAGGGGTTTATTTAAATAAGTTAGGAAATTAAATTTTTTGAATCTAAATGGTCAAGTGTAAAAAGGTTGGAAACCTCCAAAAATGAGATTAGTTTGTGTTATTAGGAGATCCAATTGATTTGATCAGTTTGGGAGGTTATTAGAAGTCTATAAAAACTTTGTAAAAGGTAGAGAATGGAGGAGAGGAGGTGTGTATGGTCTGAGATTCAATGTGTACAGATTGCTACAGTTTTTAAGTAATAAAAGTATGATTTCTTGCAACTTTGGCATTGGTTTTGATGTGTATTTGATTTATATTCATTTGTATAGTAGGAGAAGTGAATTTTTAAGTGGTTTCCAATAAGAGTTAAATCATTTCATAATTCTGGTCTTCATTTGGTTTGTCTGTCCTAATAAAATATTGTTTTTACATTGTTTAAAGATGTAAATTAATAGATCCATCCCATTTATGTATTTACTGTCACTAGGGGATGGATCCTAACATTTTAACATAACATTATAACAATGTTAGTGTAGGAAATAGGGGATTTTGCAGGTTGGCATGAAAAGAATGGGGTTGATGAGGTTGAAGGGTTAATGAGTTTGGTGCATGGGTGTAGCAGCCAAAGATCTAACCAAAGTAGGGTAGTATTTTATGATATAATACATTAGAGTATGTCTTAAGAATGGAGAAACAACCTTTGTTTTGTTGAATAAGTGTTGGGAAGGTGGACAATGAGCGAACCCTAGATTTTAGGGGTATATGGAGTCCAAATTGGGGATTTCACATTTAGAAGGGTCATAGGTTCAAATTAATTGTAATTTCCTTGGTTTGGGGTCAAATTAAAACTATTCTAAAAAATTCAAGGCTTGGGATTGAGTTTTGCTTATAGTTTCTTTGAAAAGTGATGGTTTTAGCCCTCTTGGGAAACTGTCTCAGTCAACAATTTGAGGGATTTGGTCCAAAGGACTTGGGGTCACAATTTAAGTATGTGATGTAACTTGGAAAAGGGTATTTGAATATATATATATTTTTTCATATTAATTTGGGAAATTTTAGAGAAAAATGAGAATAATAGTCATTGTTCTACCACAAGGAATTGGGAAATGAGTGCCTAGGAAGTGCAGTTTGTCTTTAAGGGAAAAATCAATGGAAAGTATGACCATAGGTGTGGGAGATGTGATGTTTAGAAGGTCTTGAGAACCTTAGAAGTATTGGGAACATTCTTCATAGGAGTTAAGGGTGTTGGGTTGATTGGTTAGAGGACAACCATGAAGTATGAAGCATGGTTGAATGGATGGACATGAAGTCGTGGGAGAGTAACTAAAGATGTGGAGCCTAGGGTGGTAAAAGATGATGTAATTGACAAATAAAAGGTCTAGAGTGTGGGTTGTGGCCTAGAATTGATCCTTGGTTGAAGGGTGAATAGAGTGTTGTTACAAAACAAAGGAGAAAGTTGTCATTCTCCTAAGAAGATCACAAATCCACCACTAGCCTCTGCATTAGAAACCAACAAGTTGTAAAGGGAAAGTTGAATGAATGATTTTTAATGACATCCATGAGACCATTAATATATGGGACCAAGAACAACATCATTTTAAACCCTTCTATTGTGGATCTTGATCAAGAAGCCTAAAGTTTTGTGATGTCTTGCCTCCTTAAATAGTTTATTTAGACTAATCACCTTAAAATTGTCCTTATATTGTGTACAAGTATCCTCATATGTTTCATGTAATCAAATATGAAGTGCCATTCAATTTTCACTACCCCTTTATTGTAGAAAAGACAAGTTTTTTCCTATCACTCCTCCATAGGGATTATCCATCCGCCTATCTCATACCTAAGATGGCGGGACCCAATTTTGATTTGCGCAACCAAAAGTATAGCCTTTCCCTTAATTGTCACTCTTAGGTAGTCTTTTTCATTATGCTCACCCAATGAGTTAAACTCTTTGATATAATGTGCTTTTTTTAGACCAACCTATCTTGTCCACATAACAATTTTAAAACTTTCAAGCATAAACTTTTTAATCTCTTCATTATTGTTGGGCAATCTTGCAAATCGATGCCCTACTTGCCGATCCATTTGTTGTTACGCTTCATCCAAGTCTTCTTCCCATGTTTTAATTCTTCCTCAACAACTATTTTGGGCCAACATTGCTTATCCATGCTTTTAACCCTTTTTAAATAACTTGACAGATGAACTATTGTTGATGCCTCCATTAGGAACATTCCTGCTTCTACTAAAAGAATCTTATAATGAACCATTGACTTGGCCTCGAGACTACTAATGATTAGATGCTTTGGATTATTTCTAATTGCATCCATTTAAAGTTTGATATGATACTACCTCAAATTTCACAACCATAAAGGAGAACTGCCTGTAACCAACAAACTAAAGAGGGTTTCTTAGTTTTCCAATCCCATGATTCTACTTTTCTAGATTTCTTTTGCAAAAGATAAGAAGTCTTCACCCTCCTTGAATCCTTGTTGAATTACGAGTCTTTTGGGTGAACTTCTTGTGGAAATCGATTCCCAAGCACTTGTATGCTTCAACTATCTCCAACATGCAACCTTTAAACATGAAGATGTTTTGTTGTTTCCTTCTTTTTAAAGAGAAGATCACGACTTTAGTCTTGCCACTATTTACTTACATTCCAACTTCTTGACAAAAAAGTTAAAGAGTCCCAAAATTTCTTTCAAATCATTCACAATTTTTGCAATTACGATAAGATCTTCCGCATATAAAAGTAGTTTCACAACATGATATGCAAGCCAAATACCTTCCCTAGTAGTCTTGTTTAGGCACTCTTCAAGTTTATCAATACATAGACAAATAGGACGTGGGAAAGAAGACACCCTTGTTTAACTCCAATATTATTTATAAAACATTTAGACATCCCTTCATTTGTTCTAATTTTAGTTCTAACTTGATCGTAGAGTTTATGCACTGCAACTCTAAGCTTATTAGGAATCCCAGATTACTCCATTCTACTCCAAAGTTTGTCCTAAACTATGTCAAAGGCTTTCTAGAAATGAATTAAGCAACAAAAAGCTTCTTCCCCTTGAGAGTCCCAAACTTTCTTAATGAAATGTCTTAGAATGATACAATAATCAATCATAGAGTACTTTTGCCCTTTCACTCTTTTTCCTTCTTTTTCTGCCCAACTATCAGACAATTATGGTCAATCCTCTCTTCGAAAAAAAATTTAGGAGCATGGTGGAGCGTAGAATCAGTAGTTGGGCTGAAGGGGAAGGAAAAAAAGCCAAAGGGCAGGCGGGTTTCAGACCCAGACACTCTACCATTGATCATTGCATCACTCTTCGTCACTTGATAGAAAAATTATGGGACAGCCAGGGAGGAGAAGCTTATTATTGTTTTGTGGACTTCAAGAAGGCATTTGATACGGTTCCTAGAGACAAGCTGTGGAGTAGAATGGAAGATTTAGGCATCCCAGATGTATTTAGAGCAGCAGTGCATAGATTATATGAGAAAGTCAGAGCCAAAATCAGAACTAAAGAGGGTATGTCTGAATGCTTCGGTAGCGATATTGGTGTTAAACAGGGATGTCCGTTATCTCCCACTTTGTTTGGCCTTTACATTGATAAACTTGAATCCTGGTTAGACAAGATAGATGGCGAAGGAGTGCATTTAGCTGGGTATGTAGTGAAGCTTCTTCTTTATGCGGATGATCTTATTTTGATTTCTAAAACTGCTCAAGGGTTAGGAGATCAGTTAGGGGCTTTGGAGCACTTCTGTCAGGATGTGGGGATGCAAGTGAATATCACCAAAATGAAAATTATGATTTTTTCTTTGAAGAGGAAAGAAAAAACTGTGTCCTTCCTTTTTGAAGGCAACCGTTTAGAAATTGTGAAAGAATACAAGTACTTGGGGATTGACTTCCATTATATACTCAGCTGGGAGTCTTGTAGAGCGAAAAGGATTCAGGGAGGGTGGAAAGCGTCTTACCTTCTTCAGAATAGATGCAGAAACGCTGAACTCTGGCACTGGAAAATGAAGAAAACTCTATTTGGTTTACTTGTCACGCTGGTTGTCCTTTATGGTTGCGAAGTTTGGGGAGGCAGCATGACATAATGCGGTTGGAGACAGGTGGAGAGAATTCAGAAACACTTAATCACTAGCAGTCTTAAAGTCAAGACCTCGGTCCCATATGAAATTATTTTAGCTTAAGCGGGAAGTTTCCCATTGGAGGCGGCAACAATAACTCGGCTAATAAGTTATCTAAGGAAACTTGGCAACATGGATAACCATCGATGGCCCAAAATTGCATTGAAAGAGGATTTGGTCCGCAGGAAGAAAACATGGATGAAACATAATATAAAGTGGTTGAGTAAGTGGAACATCAAATTACAAGAATGCCCTAATACCAATGCGGAAATAAAAAAGTTCGTCATAGAAAAATTCCGGACTGCCATGTAGACTAATAACATGGGTAGGAAAAAGGCTCATTACATCAAAGTGTTCAACCCAACCTGGGAACATGATGATAAGGCATATCTGGGGGCAGCTATTAAAGGAAAAGCTAGATTGTTAGTGGCCCAGTTGAGGACGGGTTCTCACCACCTCAGATGCGAGACGAGTAGATGGAAAAGACCCAAAGAAGATTGGGAAGAGCGGATTTGCAGGTTTTGTGTGTCGGGTGCGATTGAGATTGAATGACATTTTATCATGGAATGCATAGCGTATGATGACATCCGGGCTTAGTACGAAATCAGTTCGAAGGCAAACAACATGCATAGCTTATTCGAGGAGGATAAGATCAACCAGACCGCTAGTTTGATTGTCAAGATTCACTGCAGGAGGTCTGACTTGGGAAAAAATCTTGAGTTAGCTTTCAACTTTGATGCGGTGGTCCCTTAGGCTGTTTGGTCTCGCGGACGTTAGTAAAATCATTCATTCAACTTGAATGCTACACTAGATATCATACTCCCAAAAAAAACTATGCAAAAAGAGAATTAATCATAATAATAATAGGATAGTTAAAAGGATCATCAATATTTAACTTTTGGAAAGAAACGCAAAGATGAACATTTTTATCCATTATTAAAAAAAAAAACATTATGAAAAAAGTGCTTGGCGTGCACGGTGGACAATCAAATTTTACATGGATCATTTGAACGCGTGGCGATGCCAAAGGTTGTTTGGACTTGGCGAAGGGTTGCATCTCTCTCTATAAATACAGTTTTATGTTCTACCAATTTTCTCATTATCTCTCTAATAATAGCTTTTTTCTCTGCAACTTTGAATGCTCGCTTGCTAGGCTTCGCTAAAAAGGTGCAGTGTTTTGATGGTTTCGCTAATGATTATCTAGGCTTTTCAAGGGTTTCTCATTTTGATTCGAGTTTATGGGTTTCCAAGATTGCATCTCTTCTGTATGAGATACTCGTGGATCTTTAGGGCTTGATTTTTCTTTCGGTTTAAATTGCTGTATGAGATACTCGTGGATCTTTAGGGCTTGTTTATTTAATGTGTCTTTTCTGCTTTATGAATGGTGGATTTAAATAGGCCTGCGCAGACTGTGATGGTATCTTGATTGCTTTTATTGAAAATTAGGATCTGGTGGAATTTTGTTTATCGTTGTTAAATTTGGTATTGCAATAGAAAATCTGACCTTCTTGTCTTGTCAATTTCCTTAATTTTTACTGATGTTCTATACCTGTTTCGAATCTTTCATGAATTACGTCATGAGATAAATAAAGTATCCTGAAAAGCCTGACTTTTTTAACAGATTATATAGACGTCAAGATTTAGAACCAGGATGCAGATCTTTGTAAAAACTCTTACCGGAAAGACCATCACTCTCGAGGTGGAAAGCTCCGATACAATTGATAATGTGAAGGCTAAGATCCAGGACAAAGAAGGAATTCCTCCAGACCAGCAGAGGCTGATCTTCGCTGGCAAACAGCTTGAGGATGGACGCACACTGGCGGATTACAACATTCAAAAGGAGTCCACCCTTCACTTGGTTCTCCGTCTGAGAGGAGGCATGCAGATTTTTGTCAAAACCCTCACTGGAAAGACCATCACTCTTGAAGTGGAGAGCTCCGACACTATTGACAACGTTAAAGCCAAGATTCGGGACAAAGAGGGCATCCCACCTGACCAGCAAAGGCTGATCTTTGCCGGGAAACAGCTGGAGGACGGACGCACATTGGCGGATTATAATATTCAGAAGGAGTCTACCCTTCACTTGGTTCTCCGTCTGAGGGGAGGCATGCAGATTTTCGTCAAAACCCTCACCGGAAAGACGATTACTCTTGAAGTGGAGAGTTCAGACACCATTGACAATGTTAAAGCCAAGATACAGGACAAGGAGGGCATTCCCCCTGACCAGCAAAGGCTGATCTTTGCGGGGAAACAGCTTGAGGATGGACGCACACTGGCGGACTACAACATTCAAAAAGAGTCCACTCTTCATTTGGTTCTCCGTCTGAGGGGAGGCATGCAGATTTTTGTCAAAACCCTTACTGGAAAGACCATCACTCTTGAAGTGGAGAGCTCAGACACCATTGACAACGTTAAAGCCAAGATTCAGGACAAGGAGGGCATCCCCCCTGACCAGCAAAGGCTGATCTTCGCGGGGAAACAGCTCGAGGATGGACGCACACTGGCGGATTACAACATTCAAAAGGAGTCTACTCTTCATTTGGTTCTCCGTCTCAGGGGTGGGATGCAAATTTTTGTTAAAACCCTCACTGGAAAGACCATTACTCTTGAAGTGGAGAGCTCCGACACCATTGACAATGTTAAAGCCAAGATCCAGGACAAGGAAGGAATTCCTCCAGACCAGCAGAGACTGATCTTTGCCGGGAAACAACTGGAGGACGGACGTACATTGGCCGATTATAATATTCAGAAGGAGTCTACCCTTCATTTGGTTCTTCGTCTGAGGGGAGGCATGCAGATTTTCGTCAAAACCCTAACCGGAAAGACGATTACTCTTGAAGTGGAGAGTTCAGACACTATCGACAATGTCAAGGCCAAGATCCAGGATAAGGAGGGTATCCCCCCAGACCAGCAGAGGCTTATCTTTGCTGGAAAGCAGCTCGAGGATGGACGGACTCTGGCTGATTACAATATTCAGAAGGAATCCACTCTTCATCTTGTGCTCCGTCTTAGGGGAGGTATGCAAATCTTTGTGAAAACTCTGACGGGCAAGACCATTACCCTGGAAGTAGAGAGCTCTGACACAATTGACAACGTCAAAGCGAAGATCCAGGATAAGGAGGGTATTCCCCCGGACCAGCAGAGGCTGATCTTCGCTGGCAAACAGCTTGAAGATGGGCGTACCCTGGCGGATTATAACATACAGAAGGAGTCTACCCTACACCTCGTGCTTCGTCTCCGTGGTGGGTTGTAGGCCTTGTTCTGACTGTCGTTTGGGTTAAATGATTGATCAGAGTCGAGTATAAACTTAATGTGGCAGTACTATGTGTTAGATGTTAAGTAGGCATGTTTAGGCTGAGCTGGAATGGCTGATTAAAACTATTATATTTCGATTAAGTCATTTTAAAAATTAATCTGTAGATGATATTTTGTACTTGATTTTCAGTTTGATTTAACATAAATTTCTCATGAACTTAAGATATGGAATGGTGAAACGTAATTCTGTTCTCGTGCCTATGATGGATCATTTTGTGTGATTGATAGGCTGTGATACAATAAATGCAATACTCGTGTTCTGAATTGATCGAATCTGATTTAGTCTAATTTATTTAACTCATTTTGCTTAGTATTCTGCCTGTTCATTACCCTAGATAATGTGGCTCCTTTATGATAAACTCAGAAATTCCTTTGTGAGATCCATTATCATATATCCTTTATGATAAACTCAGAAACTCCTTTGTGAGATCCATTATCATATATCCTTTATGAAATCTTCAAGTCTCCTGCATTGGTCTGCGTTTGTAATTGTAGTTGTTGCTTTTATTCAGACTGTAGTGATGTGACGACCATGGAATTACTTTAAAAGTAGTGCTGTAGATTTTTTTAAATGATACAATTAATTCGATTGGAATTTAGGGGGTCCTATTTTCACAGTTGATACTACAACCAAGTCCATTGGAATTTAGGCCGTCCTATTATAGTATAAGATCAGAGCAGATATAATCAAGACATGTTTGCTATGGTGATCTACAAAAACTGACTAGTAACCAGGGCTGCGAAATAACAGTCAATGAGCAGCAATCAGAGCTGTAATGTAACATTGTAGAACTAGAGCCGCTTCATAACCCTGAAAATGGCAACATACAAAACAACATTTTTTCTTCTTGTGCCTTCTTATTGCTTATCTTGATGATGGATCTTTCTTATTGTTCATTCTGATGATGGATCACGGAATGTGATTCAAAATGTCAATGTAAAAATTTACAACACAATCAAATATGCTATAATTCATGAGAACAATGTGCCACAAAGGAGTTTCAGAGACGAGACGAGACGCTGCACTCACAAAAAGCTGTAGTGGAATAAAATATTCAAGGATCCACTATAAGTAATTAGCATCGTTTCATGAACTTTTAACTAGTGAATGACCTTAATTCTCTCTCCATATTGTCGTTATTTTTTCAACTCTACAAATTTTTAAGTGCACGGATCATCTTTAAACGCTACTTGTTCCGCAAAATCTTGTAGAGCAAGGCATTTGGAACCAGATCACAACAACACACACAAGGTTGACAGCATATAAACGTTCATTCCTAACCCCTTTTTTAAAATCATTGCATTTTTCACACAAGGTTGACAGCATATAAACGTTCATTCCTAACCCCTTTTTTAAAATCATTGCATTTTTCAACACAATATTAACAAGAGCTGCAAGGCAGCGTAGTTCCTGCCAAGTACTGGTAGGGAAATTTTGGGAAATAGGAGAAGATGGAGGAGAAGTTAGAAGAGGTTATGCATAGAACTAGCCATCTATAATATACAAATTTCCAAGCAGCAAATTGGCATAGAGTGAGAAAGCACCCTAAACAACCATGCCAGTAATACCCTACACCAAACCTAGAGGAACTAGAATGAGA
>MU225844.1:13830-50131 GCA_018584345.1 Thuja plicata
TAGAAAACGCCATAGGTAGGGAGGGACATGTTTAATCAGAAGCCACCTAGGGGCGGAGAGAGCAATAACTTCATCGTGTATGGCTTCTGGTGTCCATGCCAGAGCGCGGAATGAAGTGGAGCCAACAGTCCAGTATTGTTTTTTAACAACTTCGGCCTGTGCTTCCTGCGAGACAAAGAAAATAACATATAGACCCCTCTGTATTTGTCTGCAAAAAGATATGTGGAAACCTAATTTCAAACTCCATTAATTGTGAAACCAGTCATCAAGAAACTTGCGTGGAGGGCATTTATCCAGTTCGACAGCAGAGAAAAAAATAGCATAATTCCTAAGTCTATTTTTTTCATTCAATATTTCAACCAGCATTTCAGGATTTGGCAAAACAGAGAAAGGGTTATCAGCAACCCCAGGTCCCTTACCGGCATTGGAGGCTCCATCGGAGGCGGAGCAGAGGAACCTAGCACTAACGTCCACCGCAAAGCCTGCGTTCGAAACCGCTTCCGAAAATGATTTGGGTCTGGTAGGTATAGCACTGACTGGTTTTGGTGGGATGGGCAGGGTGCTATTATTTCCATCTGACGGGCATTCAAGTCCGCTCGGAGGCGAGGTGGGTACAGGATCGGGAGGGAGGCCGAGGCCAGGACATGCATTTAATTCCATTCTATCTAAAGCTTTTAATGGAGAGAACACACCTGGATGTCTGTCATTTCTGGGAGTCACCGGCGATCCTCCACTGTCGCTCGCCACCGTGGACGGAAAGTACAGTATGGAGATCCCTTCGAATATGCGAAGAGTTCAAACTTGCAGCTTCGTCAGCGAAAAAGCAGACCACCAGTTTCCGCGATTCCCTCTCTGCTTATTTTACTTATATTTATCAAAATATAGGCATGCTAGTTAATTTTCATTATTTATAGTAAGCAAAGTGTCAAGGACATCAGGTATGTGCAAAGGAACATGACGAATGACTAGATATTTAATTATATTCCCATCAAATTCAAGTCTCGATAGAGCCGCAAATCCACATTGGATATGCCACTAATGGTGTTATATTCAACAATGATATGGATTCTATAAGATTAGAAAAGCTATACATTAGTTGATCATTCAGCTTCAAAGGAATAGTAAGATTCGGAAGATGACATCATTTTGGACATGTTGGTGATAAATAAACATGGCAAATAGAAGACATGGTTGATTGAGCTAAAAAAAATTAAAATTAAGCAAGGTTAAATAGTTTTAAGGAAATATGTGGAGAAACTATTCCCAACTTGGTTAGCCTTTGGGCTTTTGGGGACAAGAAGCCTTTGAGCTTTTGGGGACAAGAAGTTGCTTGATAGGTAAGGTATGATTTGAAAACTAGGTCAAATGAAGTTGGACCACTTAATTTATTGACAACCATTTCAGTCAAGATTATGACTTGACAAAAAATTATTTAACACTATGATGCTATATAAAACTTTAAATAAATAAAAAATGTGCCTAGGATTATTTCTTAACATATACTAAAGGTTGTTCTTGCTCAATAGAATTTTCAAATGCGACTACTTTGTATGCTGGGTCTATGTCTAGACTTGGTGCCCTGCCTCTACCTAACAATGATTCAAGGATCACGATTGGTGTTGGACTGGGTGCTAGCTGGCTGTCTGGGTGTGTTTCCGTGCTTGTTGTTGTTGGGGCATCATATGTTTCTAACCAGAATGTGTTGGGGTTTTCGATGGCTGCTAGGGGCTTGTGCGTTGGGCAGTTTGCAAGTGCTCTATCGTCTACCTTGGGTGCTACAGTTTTGGCTCCCTGTGGTGACAATGGTCCTTCTTTTGGTCTTCCAGTTGGGCACATTCCTATTGCCCCACTTTTCATGGTTAGTACTTCTATGGTTGGTGCTTGTGGCCATGGGCCTAAGACTGACAGGGGAGGGGTGCCCCCTCCAAAAAAAATAAAATAAAATAAAAATCTACTGCTATTGGCGACAGGAGCTACGCTCATCCTGCAAAATCTATGGCTACAACCCCTCCAAAGGAGAAACCTTGTCCCATTTCTTGTGCCAAGGCCTCACCTATGGTGGTTTGTGGCCCTGAAGTGGTGGAGATTGTTGATTTCTACTAGAGACGCGGGTTGGTTGGTAGATTTGCAGGTCTGTGGTCCTCTCTCTTGGATCTACTTTGTTGGGTAACCAACTCTTGGAAACCCTTAGTCTTAGGTTATATTGAACTCTACCACTATGCTAAGGGGTTTTTTATTGCTTCTTTCTCTTCTTCTGAAGATCATGATTTGATCTTGAATAAGTTGTGGGTTTGGGGGAATCATTCTCTTTTTGCCAAACCCTAGAAAGTCTCTTTCAACCTTCTCACTGAACCACTATATATGCGTTTAGTGTGGGTTCGCCTTCTAAAACTCCCATTCTATTTTTGGGAGATGTCTTTCTTTGAGGCTGTTGGGAAATCCCTTCGTCGTTTCTTGAAGGTGGATGAAGCTACGATGACTTTGGGCCATTCTACTTTCGCCCATATTTTGGTTGATATCGATGTGTCTCAACTGCTTTACGTGGACGTGGTTCTCATGGCTAGGGATAGGCCATGCACTCAAGCACTGGATTATGAGGGCCTTCCCTTCCATTGTCGGCGCTGCTTCTCTACTGGTCACATGGCTACTAAATGCGCTCTTTTGTATTGCAAAGGTGTTCCTTCTTGGTGGAAGGCTGCTAGTAATGATAATTTGATAGTCTGTGGTGCAGAATCTCTTTATGAGTCCCCCTTTGAGGATTCACGGGATATTGATGAAGGAGAAACCTCTACATAAAACCTTGACGATGCCCCCACTGCAAATTGGGGCCAAGATTTTGTTTTTGTTCCGAGTCTTGCTCCTACTACAACCCTTGTTGTTGCCCCCATTTCTGCTGGTGCAATGCCCTCTGGCCAGTAGGGCATATCTGCTCCCTCTACTTCTGCTACTACTTTGCACCATGCTTCTGTTGACACTGCTCAGCTTCTACAACAATCTGACCACTGTGCTAACAACTACCCTAGCGAAGTCTCCTTCGTTGGAGAACTTGACGATAGTATCGCCTAGACATTTGTCTGACAACGTAGAAATAACCCTTTCCCTTCTTCTCTTGCGGTGTGAGTTTGGCCCTTTCTGGCTGGGAAAATGCCTTTGTGCTTTGTGTTGGCGGTTTATTTGTAATTCTAGTCAACATCTACTGTGTTGACTATGTGTTGTTGATGGCCCGACAATTTGTTGTTGGGCTCTTCTTTTGTAATGGGTTAGCCCCCTTGTTTTTTGGCCATTTTTTTTATATAAATAACATATACTAAAGTATCTCTAATCAATTGTAAATTTATTTGAAATAGATAACAAAAAAAATTACTACTTGATACAAATGATGTAGTTATTCTCATATAAATTTGCAATCATGATCATCAAATATACATATATAACCATAATGTGTGGTATCCATACCATGTATGATTGATAAAAAAGTGTCAAATTATTGCTTATTTTTAAATAAATGTAAATTATTATACTTAGAAACATCATCACACCATAATTTGTTGACACATGTACTAAAAAAATATTAATCACATTTATTTGTATAAATTTATATTTATCTAAATTTTGAAATAAGATAGAAATACATATAACTCGATGGCCATTATACAACTTTGTCTCTTAAATAATGGATTGTTGGACACCAAACATAATTGCACGTCAATGACTATGAGTTGGCTTGATGACGGTGGGCTTGTACTCTTGAAATAGAGGTCATGGTAAATTATGTATGCCTTGTTTTTTTTTGGTCGGTAAGTATGTATGCCTTGTTACACTGAAGGCATTTATTATTTAAACAAGACAAGCTGATGTTTTCATATAACGACGAACATATATAGATATACTTATATCTATATGTATGTATATACACATACACATGTATATTTATATGCATGTATATATGTCTCCATGATTGGAGAACCAAAACTTAGCGTCATTTCTGAAACTCCAAAACCAAGATATCAATAAACATAGTTCTTTAACACAAATAACCAAAATAATCAATCATACTGTACCAAGGGACAGAAAATTATATAGTCCCACGCATCCCACACTACCAAGCAACACAACAACCATAACATCACCAAAATCCTCATCACAGTGATACAAAACATCACAATAATGTCCATAGTGAGCAACACCTTCAAAAGTTTTGTAATGTCCTCCATACTCATTGAACACAAGCCCACCTCCACTTCACCATATGCATGTGGTCAAAGATACACTCAAAGAACATGTTGAAAAATTTACCAATTTACCAATGTTTAAATGAGACAACCATTGAAGACAATACAAAAGTTTATCTCAATTTTTGAGTGAGATTGAACATGTTCCTCTCCCCTTTGAATGACTTTGGTTAATAAATACATTTGACATAGATTTCTTGCTTCCTATTCTTGGAGTACAATTTAGGTCATTTTCCAACTTCTAGCCACACACTCACTACAATTGAAGATCAAGATTTTTTACCTTTCGTTCACTACACACTATGAAATCAACCTCCAACTAATCCTAAAGACCAACCACAACCAATTTCTCCTCATCACTCCTCCCACAATGATCTTCATCTTCTTACATTGGTCACTTCACCATCTACTATTGCCACCAACACCTTCGAAAGCCATGGCACCACATACACACCATACACCCCCTCTAGTCACAAAACTAAATAACAACCGCTCCATGTTGTTGACACCATTCGAAATAAAAACTATGTCTAAACAATTATTACAATCCCATCCTTTTAGTGCTTTAAGCATCATATCTCACAATGATTCCGAAAATTTTATTCACATTATCAAATGATTTTTTACACAAAATTAAAAGAAATTATATATAAAATTAATTTAAGATAATATTAGCTCAATTTTATTATTAAAAATTTATTTTGAAGTACATTCAAAAGTATCCTTATTCATGTTAGCGCCTCTTCATATAATTTATCCATTTTAAATAGAAATTTACATCGACCCATTCAAATATCTATCTATCTATCCATCCATCCATCCATCTATGTGTGTGTATTAAAAATAATATTATTTACATGTATAATATCTAAAAATAATATTGTACATTTAATTATTTATTTTAGACAAGCTTTCATAAAGGGGTAGCTTCTTATTTATTATGTTCCAAAATGTTTTGCTGGGAGAGTTAAAATTATATATTTAGGATTAAAATGATTGGAGGAAGAGTAATCCTTAGTTCAATTCTTCAATTTGTCCAACTAAGAGTGAGGTCCCATGGATGGGGGCTTCCTCAAAAACATTAGCGGGTGCGCTAAGATTTTTTTAGGATTATTTAGAGTGGGTGCTCTCATGAATTTTATAATGTAGTTTGGGCATAAATGTTTAAGCTCCTAAAACAGTAGAGGCTATCCATCTAATGAATTTTATTATTTTTCTTATTCGATTTAGTTAGAGTAAATAAATATTAAAATATGTAATCATTAATAGATGGAATTTAAAAACTCCAAATGATTGACAAGTGGTAGTAAAATCTCACCTACTAGGACAATTTCTAGCCCCACCTTAAATCCACCCGCTTAGGCTGGGGTCCCATGAGATGACTTTAGGATCTATTTTCAAGGAACAAAGAGTCTCATTAAGCAAAACACAATATGCTATGAGATTAATTGGAATTAAAAAATAATAATAACAACCCGTACTTTTTATGTTTGCAGTTTTGAATGGGTGAAGGCACTTATCAATCATTTGAAATTTTAATTTTCACAAAAAAAACATGGAGGAAAATATGATCTTAATATATTTATTTTTATCTCCATATTTAAGATCATTCCACCAACATTCTTAAATTTTGGAGTTCAAAACTTTAAGTTAAAGTGCACTTCTAAATTCATGAGACCACCAACTTTAATTTTTTTTCTAAAATATGTCTGCACCATGTTGGTTTCCAAATCAACAAATTGGAAAGTTCTAAAAGTATGCCAACTTCTGTGTTTGAACATTCTAATTGACTTAACCAAGGAATGTGAGTAACCAAATTGTGGTTAAGCTTCCCCTGCACTTGAGGAATTGTAGAACCTAGGCGGGTGTACCTATTCACCAACTATATTCTCAGTTTGATGTTTTTTTTTAAATAGTAGATTGAATCTTCTATCTATCTTCTACTTCTAGTCTCTATCTTATCTATCTCAGAATAACATGAGTTCTTGAGTTAGATTGGTATGATTGTTTCTTACTTGATTCTACGTCTTGACTACCTTGTTGTAGTTTATCCTCCTTCTACTGCTACTTCTGTTCTACTTCCTACCTACAACAATCTTTATGTATAACTGATTGATGCTCTTTTCTTCTATCTACACTTCTACTTCCTTGATTCTCCTACTGTAGTTTGGTTATGTTTTGAATAATGTTTTGTATTGAAGACCGGTGCATTCTCCTCGTTGGGCAATAGAGTCACCTTCCTTTTAGACCTTCACGTATAACTCTATGAGATAATTTTTAAATTTATAACTTGGATAAATCTGCCGACTATTTCAGCCTCAATACTAAATAATCATATATCTGCCACCACAATTAGTCCAGTTGAGTTTAAGTCCTACTTTAAGAGACCAATTAGACAAGAAGCATAAGGACAACAACTTCTCAAACAATTCTTGATATTCAAATTGCTATGACAGTAAACAATTTATTCATAAAAGAATCTAAGACAATATTCAATTACTGGAACTAAAAATATAAAGTACTGATTTAGGAAAAAAAATTCTACAACATAATTAAAGAGAAAAGTACTGATTATATTGCTTATATGATAAAAAAGGTATCTCCTTGCTTCTGATATATTATAATATGTTACATGTATTACATTTTTTTTCTCTCTGAAATCTCCCCCTATCTCAATGCTAGCAAGGTCGTGGCTCTTGTCATTGTACCTGTCAATTACATACTTATTCTCTGCACACATTAAAGCAATTTAGGGTCTATCCATTCCTCATTGGAGAAACATGCCAAATGAAAGTCTTTTTGGAGTGTTCCTGATAGTTTAAGTTTTTCCCATAAAGTTCTAATGCCTCCCTCACAATATCGATGTAATTTCCTTACTTCCTTATATTATCAATGTAGCGGATGTCAAGTGTTATCAACACTTCATTTTTCTATAATTTTCTTTTCGTTGGGCTCTTCATACACTTGATCGAAACTATTGTTTCTTCAAACAATTAATTTTCGTTGGAACTGCAGATAAGATTCATCGATAGCCCTTTCGAGTAAACACTTCCATGTATCTGTAGATGTATATCATTATACCGATATTTTATTTGTTTGATGGAGACACTGTGATGCAATATCGATATTAGGTTTTTGGTGTAGTTTTGCCTTCGGTAAAACACTTTTCCTCTTGTTAAATGCTTATCATGTTACCGACTTCCATTTTATCATTAACCATCCTCGAGCTATATCGAAATCCACAATTTTGATGTAACATTACTCTTTGGTATGATATATTCTGACCCAATTAGCTATTCATATTGACGAACCTTTTCGATGAATTTCTTGTATTGTCTGTCAAAATAGTACCTTAGTAAAAATGATTGTTTTTGACTTAGTCTGAACCTTTAATGAATGAATGATTTTAATGACATCCACGAGATCAAGTAGTCTAAGGGACCAAAGAAACTCTCAACCTTAAACAATTTCCATATTCCTTTCCAACTCCGATCTTCTTTTATGAATCTTGACCAGCAAACCAACAATTTGGTTGAGTTTATCCTCTTCAAATAAACTGTTCATGCTGTCCACTTTCAAGATGGTTTCATAATTAGCTTGAATATCATCATAGGCTGCGCATTCTATGAGAAGTGTCATTCAATTTCAATTGCGCCCATCCTACAAAACATGCACGTTCTCTCCTCCCAAGCCTCTTTGGGCCTCTTCCATCCGCCTGTCTCACACTTGAGATGATGCGATCCCATCCTCAATTTTGTCACTAAGAGTCTTTCTTTTCCTTTAATAGCATCCCCTAATTATGTTTTCTCCCCATACTCCCCAGTTGGGTTGAACACTTGCATATAGTAAGCCTTTTTTCGACTGATGTTATTAGTCCACATGACACTCTGAAACTTCTCTATGATTTTTTTTTATGTCCACATTTGTATTAGGACACTCATGTAGCTTAATAATCCATTTATCCAACCACTTATTATTTTGCTTCATCCATTTTTTCTTTCTACGGATAAGATCCTCATCCTTCACAATTTTCGGCCATCGTTGGTCTTGTATGAGGATCTGGATTAATTCCTTCAAAAATTTGTATGTAGATGTGCTCATTAATGTCGATGTAGCATTCCCAACCTTTTCTTTTTCTCATAATCTTGAACCAAATAAGTTTTCCCTCATAAACAAAAAATTTACGGTTTATAATCAAATTATACCTTTTACTAGACAAAATTATCCTATAATACACATACCTAAGAAGCTATTCTAACAAACAGATTTGCCCCATATTCAATCTGTATTCTTGTCAATAGTCAACATATATTAAATTTTATATAAAAAAATACATTCATTTCCAGATAATCCTTTTAAATGAGCTTCATGTTTACTTATCAAAATGGGCTATATTAAGAAAATTCCCCTATATTGATAGTCATTTGCTATACATTTTAAGGCAAGCCAAAAATAGAGGCATATAACAAAATTGCCCATGTGTTATAACTATTTATCTATGCTGACTATCAGTTATATCTATTATGATTCTAAGTCCATATATTTTTCTAGAATACAAAAATCTACTAAGATTGTCTTGAAAGATTTTAACTATTATAGCTACATCTATATCTTAATTACTAGACTATTTGACAATATTTTCATTACATAAGGATGGTCTTGCCTTTATTCCCTAGATTTATGGCTTATGGGAATTCAAAAGCCTTGTTGCTAGGCCCTAGTATGTCTGCATCTGCTACCTATGGTAAACCTACCACTCATAGTTTTGGCCTCTCCTCTTCATCCCTAGTGTCTATCCCGTTCTCTCTCATGTATTTTGGCATCCATTCTCCTCCCTCATTCTACTTTAATCTCATAAGTTTTGGTAAAACCCACATTTTATTTGATGATAGGCTTTCTTACTTTGAAATACCTTGGGTTTTCAATTGTTAATACAGGCTTTGCAAAATTTCTTATCCCATTCAAAATTTTCCCTGTATTGGTGTTTTAGAAAGTTTTTTAGGTCATTTGTTTCTTAAATCAATCAGTCATTTAGAAATTTTTTAGAACACCAATAAGAATCCAATAAAATATTTTGAACAACCTAAGTTTTATTTTCTTTACCATCTTTTAAGTCTTGACCAAGTTCCACTTCTAAGGTCACTCTCCAACACTTCACTTTATACTAGGTTTGTAGTTTCTTTCCCTTGTTAGTCTTCAATGTTGTGACTAGAACCTCACTTTCCCTGTGTTTCAAAAGTCTAAGTCCCAAAGTTCAATGTGCAACATCAGATCCCAATGTTGGTTCTGAAACCACTGTCAAAACCTAAAAATGACCCTTGTCTTAGAAACATGAGGATGAAATGTCATTGGGACATCCATATAGTTTTTAAACTTCCTCCAATCTTCGTAAGAAAAATGGACAAAGTCAAAAGAAATTATAAGTAGTTCCAAAACTACTATAAAATCCCAATAGCCAAAATAAAACCAAAAAGGCATCAAAATTATTAAAAAGTTCCAAAAGTAATTTTAGAACCAAACATGGTTCTTGAAACTAGCTAAGTCCCTGACATGCAGAGTACACCTTAAGTTGGTTGGTCATTTAGACAAGTTCCAAAACACCTATCAAAATCTGACAAGTCATTTTGAACAACCTAAGTCTTATTTTCTTTAACATCTTAAGTCTTGGCGAAGTTTCACTTCTAAGGTGACTCTCTAACACTTTGCTTCATACTAGGTTTGCAGTCTCTTTTCATTTTCAGACTTTAGCATCATAACCGAAACCTGTTTTTCCTTGTGTTTGAAAAGTCTACATCTTGAAGTTCAATGTACAACATCAGATCCCGACATTGGTTCTGGAACCACGGTCAGAAACCAAAAAATACCCTCGAAGGTGAAAGAAATGCGAGGATGAAATGTCACCAGGGTATCAATATAGTTTATAAACATCCTCTAATCTTTGTAAGAAAAGTGGATAGAGTAAAAATAACTTATAAGCAGTTCCAAAACTACTATCGAAGCCCGATAGCCAAACTAGAACCAAGAAGGCACTAAAATTTGTAAGAAGTTCCAAAAGTGATTTCAGAACCCAACATAGTTCTTGGAACTAGCTAAATCCCCGACATGCATGGTACCCATTTGAAATAAATGGAAAATTGGTTGAAAAACTTTGAGAAACTTATAATAAAGTAGTTGAGGGAAATATGTGGAGTTCCCATAGTGTCTTCTGTAAACGATGGATGTTCTGGAACCACATCATAATTTTTATGATAAAAGGAAAAAGTGTAAGCATGGAAAAAAGATTAGTGGGGAGAATAAGTTGAATAGAATAAAACATATGCATTAGACATAATTACATGAGTTGGTCTTGGAAATATCAAACATGATAGTCAGTGGGATTTATATTTATACTCTAGTCTTTTTTGATTATCTAGGTAGGATTTAATACTAATAAATGCATGGTTTGGAAAGGTCTACACCACTACGTACTTTTTAGTTTAGTAGTAAGAACTATAATTACTATTGCCAACTTATTCGGCTAAAACTAATAGTTATGGGATTTTTCTATGTTGAAAATAGCTCAGCTATTTTTTAACTAATCATGCCTTAAAATCGTTAACATAAATGCTCACGATGTGAATGAATTTGATGTGATTAAATATGGCATGTTATGATGTCCAAACATGTGGTCTTTACTGCAGCATGATATGTTTGGCTGTGTCTATGCAGCCACATATTTGCACCTTAGTAAACAAAATTTGTTGTTAACAAAATGTGTTAGCAATATGTGTGTTAGTCTATTGTATTAACACGTGTTAGTAATTTGCAATCAAATACAATAGACTAACACACATGTTGTTAACAACATATTTTGTTTACTAAGGCGCAAATATGTGGCTGCATAGACACAACCGATATGTCTCTCCTATTTGTATTATTAAGTTAATATATTAAGATTATCTTAAACCCATCCAGCAGCCAACACATTGATGATCTGACATTACCAACCACATAGGATTTGATTTAATAAGATATTGCATCCTACTTAATTTCCTCTGCCTTTATCTAGCTTATTCCTTATTTACTTTATGGCCTAATTTGTAGTTCCAATTTTCTCATGCTCTACACCATCATAAAAATTTAATTTATTTGTTAAAGTTATAAAAGTTCAATTTTATTGTAAAATAAATAAAAATTTATTTAAAATAAATTCAAATTTTAAAATCTTACTTTATATTAATAAATTAATATATTTAAAATTTAAATAAATTTTAAGTAGCTAAAATATTAATATAAAATTTATTTTAAACTTTAAAGTTATTTTAATTTTTTTTACAATTATTTAATTTTTTGTAGTTTTGAATTTTTAAGATTTTTATTTGTTTTTCATGTTTTACAATTTCTAGGTTTTTAGCATTTTTTGCTTTTTTCATTTTTTTAAAAAAAATTTCTTGTATTTTCTAGGGACTTTAAACTTAAGGCTAATAATGGGAAAGCTAAACAAGTAACAAATGATGAACACACGACATGACAAAGATGAGAAAAATGACATAAAACAATGACGAAGGCTATGATGACAATGACAAAAAATGTTAACACAAAAATAAAGACGACAATAGTGACAATGCAAGGTAAAATTTTGGGGTTTGGGTTATAGGGAACTGCAGGAACAAGAAAGTTCTTGCTATTCTTAGAACCCAAAGTTTGAAATATCGAAAGACAACCAATGAGGAAAAACGAAAATCAAAGATCACGGTTCCCAAAGGAACTTTTGGACAGAGTCCTAATGTTCCTAGGAGTTTGAAATACAAAAATGAACAAGACAAAGGAAAAGGAAGAAAATGGAGAAAAAAAGAGGGAAGCAAAGGCAACCAACGAAGAGAAGATGGGGCCTGAATTTAGAAAGAAAAACGTTGGAGTGTATTTTGCAAGGCAAGAAAATATGTTGATGGTATGTTAATCATTGGTTAAGGGAAAGGTATGAGTGTACAACTTAAGTCTCGACTTGCTGCTAAATTTGAAATGATAGATCTTGCTGCAACAAAACACATTCTTGGGATGAAAATTAGAAGAGATGGAGTATACAGTAAGCTATCGCTAGGCCATACTAAGTATGTGAACTCAAATTTACATAGGTTTAACATGTAGGATACCAGACAGTTATGTGTTCCTTTTATGGTTGGAACAAACTTATCTATTTTAAATTGTCCTACATCCCCATCAAAGATGGAAGATATGAGTAAATTACCTTACCACATTGGAAGTTTGATTTATGTTATGGTTTGTGCAATCAACTAGATTTTTACTCTACTGAACTTGAGGTTTACCAATCTATTGACACATGGGAACATTCTTAGGTTACCTCAGGTTGTGGGTAACCTTTAGTGAGAATGAACCTCTGGAGAAGATCAAATTCCTCTTGATACTTCACCTAAAACTAACTAAACTAAAGATTTTGCAGAAGAAAGGGTAAGAAGGAAATATGAAAATGCAAACTATTCCTAAAGGTGATGCACCAAAATGATAATATAAAACTTGCACAATAGACCTAACACACAACTTGGTTAACATAAAACTCAAAAATTTACATGCTTCTATATCAACACTTTCTAAAAAGGCTATGATATTCACAGTCCTAGCAGAAAAAATACAATTTTAACAACCTAAGACTACTTTTATCATCAACACAACTTATAACCTACAAAGATACATGTATTTTTGCATAAAGGTGCTAATAACGCGAGACAATAACAAGGGAAAACTTCACAAGAAATTACATATATTACTTAACACACACAATATATCATAAAAATGAGAAGGCAAACTAGTTTTATTGATCTCCAAATGGTGTATCACTACTATACATGTTTGAAATTGAGTTACAAAACTTATCTCTCCTATAAAAGAACTCCCAAAAAGTTACAATGTAGCATGGAAAGATGGTAAGAATTGCTTTAAAAAATGAAGCTTGAACATACTTATCTTTTTTGAGTAGTTGCACAAAAAAAGGGACTAGAAACTTCCTTGGTCGTGCACCAATATAAAGCCTATTTTTAAGCCCCTTAAAAGGCTCTAGAATGAAGAAAGGGTCAAGCCTTGACCACTTCTATCATAAAGGCACCTAAAATGCATTAAACCCCTCAAGAATCATTCAAAAAATCTCCTATATCCCCTCCACTTGTCAATCAACTTCTTCAACCTCCCTATATGCTTGGGCATCTCATAAATTTTCAACATCCCCTCAACTCATAATTAAAGATTAATGCTATTATTTTTGTATCACAAATATTACTAAAGTGATTTATAACATATCACTTTAATATTATTTTTACATCCAAATTTGATGCAAAAAATAAAAAGCAAAAAATACATAAGACATTTAATGTGGGCATTAGTTATGATGAAAAAAGTTTTTAAAACATAGGCAAAAAAATGCCTAAGTAAATCGACCACTTTTAGGGTAAACGAAACCATAAACACAAAATGCAACGCCCATTTTGACATTTCATTCATCTTTTTCTATTCCATTTTGCTGTGAGGGTGTTGCCATGGTTTCTCTTGCATTTGGAGATTTTTTGAAAGGGTTTCTAGGGTTGTTCGAGGAAAGCTCAAGCTCTTTTATATAAGGAAATAATAAAAATTCTTGATATTTCTATTTTTTTAATGCTCAACTTCGAACTATATGAATACAAAAATGATGAGCATGAATTATTTTTGTATATTTCATTCTTGAGGCTTCGATCTCTATTTTATCTTTGTATATCACTATTTTGCTACAAGAACTTGAGGCTTTTGAGTTCTCTTTTGCAGGTCATGGTTTTCAATGTTTTGTATTTGTTTCTTTGTGACCTTTTTTTATAGGAACTTGATGCTTTTATGTGATAGTGGTGAATTCTTTTTCTAGGAGCTACTATCTTATCTATGGCTTTATTTTGATAAAACAACCTTCAAATCTTGTTGTTATTGCATTGAACATTCCATTCACTTTTTGTTATTTCATTCTCTTATGCCTTGAACTGTTATTTCTTTCCTAATAGAGGGCTTCTTTATCCTTAATGTGTATTTTGAGAGGACCCATGAAAATTATTGTGGTTATCCTTGTTTTGATCAGTGTTTTGAAGTGTCATTAATAATGTTTTTATAGTCATAAAAACCCTTTTTCTATATTTTGACAATTTTCTCTAGTTAGCACTGTAAAAATTCTTTGTTTATTATCTTCAATAAAAGTGTTATGATCTCTTTTCCACATGAATGTATTTCTTTCCATAATGCACTGTCCCATAGGAGACATGGAATTATTTTATGCTATTCACCAAGATCACTATCATTACTGGCAAGTCTGTGTTTTGACTCAACTTTTACCTTTTGTTTTCATTCTTTGTGTTGCTCATTGTTTTTGTTTGCATTCATTGCGTTGTACATTATTCCTTGTGGTCTTTCATATCATAACTTACATGACATTAGATATTGATCCTCAAGCTACCATCCATTTTTCAAATCATTTTGATGTTGAAGTTTTAGGAAAGTTTAGAACAGAATCAAAACCCAATTCTTTTAGCTTCTAGTCTCTGCTCTAGTCATGAGTTGTATTTGTCCTTATGATAGTGACTTGTCATCACCCATGTGGATTCTATTTTTACTCCTTTGACTTTTTTTGTTTGTCCTGTTAAGGTTTAGTTACCAAAATCATTATAAGGCACCATATGTCTCTATGCATGGTGACCTTAATAACCACTAACTTAATACATCTCCTACTTCTATTTCTTAAGGACAATGTTGACGGGGTTCAGCTGGCCAATTATGTGATTAAGCTTCTACTTTATGCGGATGGCCTCATTTTAATTGCTAAAACTGCGGATGGTCTGAGGGAGCACTTGATGGCGCTTGAAACTTTCTGTCAGGCGGTCGGGATGCAAGTGAACACTAGCAAAACCAAAGTGATGATTTTCTCGTTGAGAAGAAACAAAAAGCAACAAAACACTTTCCTCTTCAATGACAACCCTTTAGAGATTGTGGAAGAATACAAGTACCTTGGAATTGACTTCAACAAAAAACTCAGTTTGGAAACTTTTAGAGAAAAAAGAACTCAAGGAGGATGGAAAGTGTTATACTCTTTAAAAAATAGATGCAGAAAGGCGGAATTATGGGACTGGAAAACCAAAAAGATGCTCTTTGGTTTGCTAGTCACCCCGGTGGTCCTCTATGGTTGTGAGATATGGGGCAACAACATGTCCGATAAGAAGTGGAGACATGTAGAAAGAATCCAAAAAAATTTAATCATCAACAATCAAAATCAAAACAACGGTCCCCTATGTGATCCTTCTGGCAGAAATGGGCACCTTCCCTTTAGAGGCCTGGGCAATGATTCAATTATTATGCTATTTAAAGAAATTCCAAGGTATGGAAAATCATCGTTGGCCAAAGTTGATCATGGAAGAAAGGCTGGACAGAAGAAAGAACACGTGGATGAAACAAAATATCAAGTGGATGGAAAAATGGAATATTAGTTTGCATGAATGCCTGAACAACAATGCTGGAACAAAAAAGCTTGTGAGGGAAAAATTCAGAAGTTGCATATGGTCGAAACAACAGGGGCACAAAAAAGACTACTATATCCAAGAATTTAACCCAACTCAAGATCATGAGGAGTGTACATAGGATCAAATATAAAATGGAAAGCTAAAAGGCTCATAGCTCAACTCAGGACGAGCTCTCACCATTTGAGATGTGAGACGGGCAGATGGATGGTACCCAAGGAAGAGTGGGAGGAGAGAATATGCCTAATTTGCAACACGGGCGCAGTGGAGATCGAGCGACACTTTCTCTTAGATTTCCCGGCATATAACGACATCCGTTCCAACTATGGGGATATTCTAAAAATGGGCAATTTAGGTACTCTTTTCAAGGAAACACATCTTGACAGGTCAACAAATTTGGTGATCAACATCCATTGCCGCAGAGCAGATTTAAAGAAGCAGCTTCAAAAGACTTAATGCACATGCACCCCTTCTCGGGTGGTGCTTGTCTTTTGTCCCATGGGTCCCTTAGGCTACTTTGGCCTCGCGTACGTCATTAAAATCTTTCATTCACTCATTCAACATAAACACTATTTCCTTTGCATATATTGTAACTATAACTGTATTATTAGTGACCTCCATTGTAATAGTCATGTTTTATCTTGTCACTGCTTGGAACACTCAACAACATCAATGATCTCTGCTACTTCTTATATAGTGTCATTCAAATCTTTTTCACCATGGTTTGTATCATCGTTGCTACATGATTCATTATGAAAACCCTCTTTTCTTGTAACAATGCTTTGTTTTCCTTAATCATTGTATAAACACTTCATGACACTATGTTCTTCTTAGCACCGAGAATCATGACTTGATTGACGCAATTAAGTAAACTATATTTTTCACAGCTTTGAAACTTATTTCATTGTTATAAGGGCTTTAACTGACATTGTTGCTAATGTTGTAGCAACATTCTTTGACCTTTTTTGAAAACTCCACTATGGTCATTTGTTAGAATGCTGTTTGCATTCTTTGATCCAAGGAATGACTGCTTTGAAATTTTATGCCACTGTTATTTACATGATACTTATTTTGACAGTCATAAGATTTTCTTTTTCCAAGTTTTTTCTTGGTTGTTGACATGATGCATTTTCATTTTGATTGTTCTTAAAACAAAAATTTCATTTGAGCTTTGTCTTTGGTATGTACTATCACTGTGATAGTGATTCTTGAACCTTGCATCTATCCTCTGTTCTTGGTATCTATGACAATTATCCTCTCATAAAGGCATCCATTTTTTATGCCCTATGATGACACAAGGATAGGCTATCCTATCATCTATCTCTTCTCAAATTTGAGACTCCATTACCATCACTTTATTTTTCCCTTTATCTATTTCCATGGTTTGTTTCTCCTTGAAGATCTTTGCTATCAATATTACTGTCAGTCATGTACTATGACATCATACTACCTTTTACATCCTCTAAATGTCATTATTTTCCTTTAACCATGCTTTTGGCACTTAATGAAATAATTGATCCTTCACACCATCATGCAAATTCCCTTAAATCCTTATAGTTTCCAATGCACTGTGAATTTCTTAATGGTTTTATGTTGAATATTAATGTTTCTCCACTTTCACATCAGTTTCACTTTACATTGACTTTATTTCTATTTACTCATGGTCACATATGATAGCATTGCTCTATAGCATAAAATAGTCATTGTATCCCAATGTTCATGACCTTATTTCTTATTTTCTTGGTACACTTTGCTGTAAAAATGGTCAGCACTCTCCTCGAGATTTGTGTCAAGCAACTAATCGCCTCCTGTGGATTCTATAAGTCTAGTGGTTATGTCTGGCACTGGTAGATCAATCTTTTGGTGCAATGACAATCACACTTGTAACAAGTGGTATTATATCTTGGTCACAAGTTCAAATCCCCTCGAGTAATGCACAGGGGGAGATTGTCTGCAAAATGGTTAGTTCTCCCCTTGGGATTCATGACAAGGGACTAACTGCCTCATGTGGATTCTATAAGTCTAGTGGTTGTATCACACATTGACAGGTCGATCTTTTGGTGCAATAGAAACCACACTTGTAACACACTTGTGACTATCCTGACACTCTAGGAAGCCTTCAGACAATGATATATGGTTGTGATCTATTATATGCCTAACTGGAGATGGATTGCACAACATATATATATTCAACAAGATTGCATAATACCAGAGATAAATGAAATACAATAATACCATGAATAACATAGAATCACATTGCACCATAAATGACATAATGATATATATTCCATAGCATAATAGATCCAACATTAACCACCCCCTTCACTTGTTCTAGACTCCCTACAAATAGATGCGACACGATTGGTTAAGTCTCCAACCGTCACCAACTGACGACACAATTGACACCCCTCCAAAACAATGTTTTATTATAATAACTAACACAAAGTCTTATTTAACTATTCTTGGCATAATTTTGGCCTACATCATCTCCCCCAAAAGAAAAATTCATCTTCCAGACGAAAAGTATACATGAAGTAATATCCAGGAAGACTAATACCAAGAATGAGACAATGAGTTGTACTGCACAAACTCAAAGTTGTACTGTAGTTCAAAATCAAATGGGGTCTGGGGGCAATGCCCCCAGCGGGGTCAAGGGAAAATGCCCCTTGTGGGGGTCTAGGGTAGCGCCCCTCATGGGGTCTGGGGGAAACACCCTCATCAGGGTCGAGGGGCCCCGCCTCCAAGACCAAATTAGCACCTTTAAAACCACACAGAACTCCATGATGCACATCATTTTATTGATTTTTTTCGACGCCAACTCTCCTATGCAAACTGTCATGGTACTTCCAAATCCACTATCCATGGTTCCCATTGGAGTGCCTTTTATGCTATTACCAACCATACGGACCATACAAACAACTTGAGAGCGTCGATGCCTGTTATCTGTACAGACTGTACCGTCTGAATCCTCTTTGTTTTGTATGGATTCCACTATGTGTGTCAAACATTGTCACCCCTTCATATGTATGACTCCTATTTCATACATGGAAATTCTCTGCCACTTCATCCGTACAGCTCATGCTCTGTACGACACTAAATTTTCCTGTTCTGTATGACGCTGAATTTTCTTGCTTCGTATGGCTACTACTCTTGTACAAGGATCTCTTTCTCTGGGCGTACACTCCCCACTCCATGTCGTACATGGTTTACAGGGTTGGAGGATTCCCTCCTCTCTCTCGGTCATACGGCCAACTCATCTTCCTATCATTGTACGTGTCATATAGGCTATGTTCTTTGTGGCTTTCGTACGCTCTATACGGCCTAGAATTCTCCTTCTTCAATTTTCTTTAGGTCTTCAATTGCTTCGACATCCCATTTTTTCTTCCTTTCTCCCTACTCTGTTCAATTCATACATCGTACAACCTATTCTTCCTCCATACAAACCGTACGGTCTTTGCTTCTTCCTTTGTTCGTATAGAGATCTATCAACCTACCTTGTCTCACCCACACGGTATGCTGGTGTTTGTCTATATGGACTCCTTCCTTCTCGATGTACCTACGAAATACTCCTAACTATTTTTTCTTCCAAATACTTTGGTTCTGAGTCAAAGGTTTCTTGCAAGTTAGGTTTTTTTCCAAATGCTTTGGTCTCCATTTGATAGTTTGCTCTAAAAGCTCTAACATGTTACAACCTGGATGGAAAAATTCATAATCCTCCATCTGCCAGTGGAACAATCCATTTAGTGAACTTGTTTCATCTTCCTAACAATCCTCAAGTCTCAAAACTCCCTCGTCATCCGGTTTGATCCCTCTTTCTTTGTCCAACTCTCCTCCTTTAGACTCAAAGTTTGATGCCAGTTCCTAGCTTACCGCATGATTCTGTAGGTCGATGACATATTTATTTCCATCACTCTTGATGGAAAGTGTGTTCTTCTTCCAATTGTGGTTGGCCTTCACTGTGATGAGCCAGCCCCTCCCGAGGAGGGCGTCGTACCCTTTCCTTTCATTGGAAATGAAAAACAATCTAGAAAGAAATGTTGGGTTGCAATAACAACCTTCTATGCCATGAGTGTCCCGATTGGTTTTATACCATGCTGGTCAGTGCCTCCTAAGTGGAAGGTTGGTGGGTAGAGTGTAGGTTTACCCAGGGATTTCCACGTTTCTTCTGGAAATACATTTACACCAGATCCTCCATCTACAATAGTGTTGGTCAGTGTGCATCCCATGATTTCTATTTTAACCTCTGCGGGTGTCTGTCCAACACCCACTACTAATAGTATAGGATCCGTGGCATCATTTGAGGTAGCAACATCCTCATCTTTTTTTCCTATCTCATTCACCCCTATTTTCCAATATCTTGGCTGTCGTTAGTGATTGCCACCTTCAGTTGTGGTAGCGTCTCCAGTAGTTCTACCTCTTGTATTGGGACCGTCACCTATAACATCTGTTGTATGATGTTGGCTTCTAATACTGACCGTATGGGAGTACCATGCATTTTCCTTCGTTCTTCCTCCATTGCCAGTTTTGTTTCCATTCTGGCTTCCTTCAACCTTTCTTTCTCCGTACGTGGATCAGGGTACGTGGTTTTTTTTGTATGGGACCTTTTGATTGCGAGGACTTCTCCTCAGATCTTGTGATATTTACCCCCTTACCCTTAGGGAAATCAACATCCTCATGACTACCAGGACCACACCATTTGCATAGCATACTTCCTCCACCTTGACCATTGTCACTTTGGCAATCTCGCACAAAGTGGCCCCACTCATTACATCTGCAACTATCATAGGCCACCCCTTCGCGTCATACTAGATGCAGCTTCTTGGTGTGTTATTGTTGCTATTGTTATTACTTCCTCGTTGGTTTCTACGGTAACCTCTTGACGAGGGATTTGTGTTTCTTGGAGGCGTGAAAGACAGAGTTGTTTTTTCCCCTTGGGTAAAGAGCACTTGAGCGCCCCTTTCCTTCATATTGTATGGGCACTCCTTGATGGAGTGCCCTAGTACCTAATAGATGTTACAAAATGACTTCTTTGGACAATTGGTTATGGTATGGCCTTCCAACTTCTAGTCAGTGCACCAAAGTTCCTTTCCATATTTTGTCTCCTCCTTTCCAGCCCTCATTTTCTTCATCATTCTCATCACATCTTTTCATATTGTAGGTGTATAGTTTTGAATTCTTCCTCATTGTCCCCATTTGTGCTATCGTCATCACTCATCTTCTTCTTATCTCTAGATGTCTTGTTTTCACTTTCAATATCCATCGCATGGCTGTAGGCGTCGGTGTATGAGGATGGTGGCACCACTTTCATCTTCCTCCTTAGGGATGGAGTTAGTCCCTCAATAAACTATCATTTTTTCAAACCATCCGCTGGCTAGTTTTCTAGTTTACTAATGGGTTCCTTTAGCCTACGATGGTAAGCTCGTACCATTTCATTTTTTCCCTTCCATGTATTGTAAATTTCTACCACTACTTCATCATCATCACAGAGCAATCTAAACTCGTCTTGGGATGTTTTTTTCGGTCATCCCAGGTTGCCTTGCCCCCTAATGGCAGGTTCGTGTACCAATCAATTGAAATCCCTCAAAGGTGGCAGGAAAAGACTTAAACCAGTAGTCATGGTCATCATGGCCATTTTCTTCCCATATCATTACACATGTTTCACAGTGGCGGGCTGGATCCTTCGATCCGTCCCCAATAAACTTGGGCAGTTTGTATTTCTCCGGGGGTTTTCCATTTACCAAGTAATGTAGGCACCGTGCACATTATTAGATGTCAGTGGGTTGGTTCCTCCTTCACGTCCTTGTGCATATTTTGCACCTATGGCTATGCGTGATTCTTCTACCCCTCCACCTCTATCATTCACATCTTGGTTGCCTCCTTCATATTAGTACTGATACTCTTTTCTCCCCATAGTCTCTAGTTTTGTTCTCCCTATTCTTGATCCCTTTGAGATAAAAAAATTGTCGATGCCCCGCAAGGTGATCTCAAATAAATCCTCTACCCCCCCTTAAAAATTTCCCTCTTGGCTATTGTCCTCTTCAGAATGTGTGGATGGTTCAATAGGTACCGATTCACCACCTTCCCAACTTTTGGTGTCAGATCCTTCATGCGCCCAAGAATTGCTCGGGAGTGGTAGTTCTCTGGAAATCATTCCCCACTCCTATCTTGATGGTTGTATTCCACCCCACCATTTTGTTTCACTAGTTTTTGTAGTCTTTGGCCTCTCTCAGCTTGCTCTTGGATACACAGAGACCTCCATACTGGTAGTTTTGATTTCCTTCTCTTCTTCTGTCTCCGCCTTTGTGCACTGCCTTCTGTCCTTGTCTGGTAGGTTGGGCATTAATTATCAGAGTTAATAATCTCATAAGGCTACCTAGAAGATCGTACATAGGACCACTCACCATGAGTTTGACGCGTACTGTACTAGCCAAGACGGCTCTCTCCTGAGCCTCCCACTGTACGTACTCGTCAACTAACACGTCTCACGCGTGAACCAAGTTCTGTGTTAACTGGTCTTCTTTGGTTACTTTGGTATTTTTTTATCCGTCACTATCTGTTACAAATAATTGTTGGTCGAAGGTATGACCGATTATGCCACCATCTCGCCAATCCTACTTCCCTCGACCGCCAGGTTCAAACTTTAGGTAACGTCGCCAAAATGTTAGATGCCTAAGTGGAGATGGATTGCACAACATATACAGATTCAATAGGATTGCATAATACTAGAGATAAATTAAATACAAGAATGAAACAAATAACATCGAATCACATTGCACCATAAATGACAGAATGATATATATTTCATAGCATAATAGTTCAAACATTAACCACACCCTTCACTTGTTCTGGACTCCCTACAAATAGATGCGACGTAGTTGTTTAAGTCTCCAACCATCACCAACTGAAAACACAACTGACACCCCTTCGGAACAATGTTTTATTACATTAACTAACATAAATTCTTATTTAAGTATTCCTGGCATAATTGCCGCCTACATGATCCACCCCTTTATTCCTTGACTGCTACATATTTACTATTTTCTATTCCTTTTATGGAACTACCCTTACTCATCATTTGACATCAATATTCATGTATCCTTGTGTCTTTATGAAATGTATATCATAATGTCTTATTACTTATTTTTAATCATTATGTTTTATTTAGTAGATATTCATTATTTGTGACAGTAAAAAAATCAATTTACTGTTATAAATTATACATACCTACTTGATATAACACAATGAGTATGAAGCCTCTACAGTCTTATCTCTGTCAAAACATAATAGGACATGTTGAGCTCAACCCTTGTGGGAGCCCATTTTACCCCACATGTTGTGATATATGATGCTATAAGAATTTTGATTAGCAATAAGAATATTCATACACGTGCACAATGAGCAAACATTTTAGATAAAATAATGAAGTTCAGAATTGAATGGATATTGATGATGTTTCCCTATTTTTCTCTGATATATGTGATGAATGCAAAACTAATTTAATGTCACTTGAAAGTAGATTATATATTTTTTATTCTTTATATGAAATGAATAGGTATATTGAGCTCTAATACCAAATTCTTCATCTCTTGTAGGCATTTTAGGGGCAGTAGGACAACTTCTAGAGAAAAAAAGTGAAAGGAATTGGAGATTCAGCCGGTTCAACATTGGGGTTCATCATTCATGCAATGCGGGATCCTTATTCCTTTAATGTCATTTTCATTTACAAATGTATAGTTTATTTTATTATGCATTAAATCAGTTACTCCCATGACTTGTGTGGGTTACTTTACTTTTGAAATCATGAATAAAGGAAGCAATTTATTTATGCAAAGTTGTGTAATTTTCCTTTCTTGTAAAAACATTTTCATTGAATCCGAGTTCATTTGATAGCATTTATTTCTTGTAAAGAACACTTAGTAGAATTGAACATTTACCTCTCATCTTTAGTTACAAATGTAGTTCCAACTGTATCTTATTGAGCTAAAAGAAATAATAGGTAACAATTTGTATTGGACCTTACTTTTCTCAAGCACTTGGAGTTCTTTCCAGATATATGTCTAATCCTGGTAAAGTTCATTGGGGTGAAATTAAAGCAGTCTTTAGATATTTGAAGGGTATCTCAAAGCATTCTTTGTGTTATAATAGTAAATTTATAAGATACAATATTTCTCTTGATATTCATAGCTATATGGATTCAGATTGGGAAGGTGATATTGATAATAGAAGATCCACTGGTGCTTATGTGTTTTCTTTATTTGGTGGTACAATAAATTGGATGATTAAGTGACAAGTTGTGGTTGTTTTGTCTACTAATAAAAAACTACTACATGACACCTACTCACAATTTTAAAGAATTCATTTGTCTTAAGAGATTGTGTTAAGCTATTAGAATAAACAAGGAGTGGTGATAATTTATTGTGGCAATCAAAGTATGAGCTACCTAGTGAATAACCTAACTTTTCATGACAGGACCAAGTGCATTGACGTTTATTATTTGTTAGAGATACCGTCAAGGATGGTAGGGTGAAGTTGGTTAAGGTAGAGAATTTGATGAATGTTGCAAATTCATTAACTAAGGCTACAATTATAGAGATGTTCAGATGGTGTTTGGAGTCTATGGGCCTTATAGTCCCTAGAAATTAAATTATATTGTAGATTCTCCTTTTTCTCTTACAAGTTGTTCAACAAGTAGGAGATTATTAGGGAAATATATCTCAACCTTGCATTTACATATAGTTACTATTTATAGTGATTTACATGTGAGAAAAATACTTTTCCTAAAATTTCCCAAAAGGTTTGAATGGGCTAGATAAGTATGCTAGTAAATATTTGTTGCAAGATCATCTCTAGATTTGAAGATATGAAAATTTCTATTTTTGAAGTTTCCTTAGAAATCTTTTGAATTCAATTTTAAAGACCTTAGAGACTCCTAAATGACCTGAAATTTCTCATAATTGATGTAGCGGGTTATAAGACAATAGAGCATGACACGAGCTTTCTTGAACTTCAAACGGTTTATCCATTAGAGACCTAGTTCAAAAGTTATGGAATTCAAAAGTTGGGTTTCCTAAAATAGGAAATATAAAAATGTTTTCGACACAAATAGGATGTAAAATTGAGTTACATGTATTGGTATGTTTTTTGAGACATCACAGGGAATCTTAGGTTGGAGTCAAGATGTACACCACTTTTAGGTGATTTTTAGCCCATTGTTTTGGAATACCAGTTGATGGTTTCATGTATTGTATCTCCTATATATTAGTTTCATGAGATAAAGGTTGTGTGTAATATTCTAATAGTTGTTGAGTTACTTATGGATCTCTATTGGTGATACGCCTATGAGAATCTTACTTTGCAAGTATGTTGTAATCAGTTATTGATTTTTGAATAATATAATGGGTGGCTTTTTGAGTGTGGTGTTTTTCTCTCAAAAGGGTTTAAACTACTTGTCTTCTAGTATGCATATTACTTATATTTATTTATATTGATTTTCTATAATTGTTATATATCTAAGAAAGCTTTTGCAAAACCCTCCTCTCAAGGTTAGTGTAGAAAGTTTTCCTTCTACCTTAATTTTCCAATAATACTCATAACTAAGAGTCTGGACCGACAAGGCGACCTACTTTAGACATGTGCAATAATGAAAAAAACTATATTAGAGTTGTTGAAAATTAGATGTTATCATGAACAAGGATATGATATATAACTTAATGAAAATACATAAATTGTAGGTCAAATCAATTCCCTTAGTCATAAAAATATAAAATCAAATAACAATAGTAAAGATTCCCCAAGTGAAAACCTCTCTAAGGCACTTTTGGACATGGAAATGGTAAAAAAAAAAGATGCATCTTCTATTAAAAACCTAGATAAAGAGCTAAAGGATGATAAAATTGACTTACCCCTCATTTTACCTCCAAAACAATAAAAATATTCAATCTTTTGTGAAGATACTCAAGAGGTCTATTTGGGAGCTCCTAAAAATCCAAAGATCATATTCGTTGTGCATCTCTCAATGATTAGGAAAAGGAAATAACCAAATCATTCCTTAAAAAAGTACACACAACTTTGCATGGTCATATGGTGATATGATAGGATTATATCTCAATCCTATAATACATCATCTTGCAATAGATCCATATATGAAGCGAGTCAAATAGAAATTAAGAAAGATGCATCCGAAAATTTCTCTTTTAGTCAAAGAAAAAACTCAATTTATTTTAGACATTGGTTTCATATGAAATATTGACTATCTATAATGGATATCTAATATAGTTCCAATTGGTAAACCTTCTAGGGGCATTTTCATATAAAAGGCTTCATAGACCTTAAAAAAGCATGTCTTAAAGATGATTTTCCATCGCCAAAGATTGTCATCATTGTCGATCTTATAGTAAGACATGAAATGATCACTAATGGATGGTTTTTTGGATATAATCAATTTAAAATAAAAATTGAAGATCAGCATAAAACAACCTTTATTACACCTTGGATAATGTTTTCTATTAAGTTATGCATTTTGGATTGAAGAATGCTCGAGCTACATACCAAAAATCAATGAATATCATCTTTCATGACCTCCTCCACAACATCGTGGAAGACTCTATAGATGAACTCTTGGTAAAATAAAAAACAAGAGAATAAAACACCCCAATACTTATCCAAAAGTTTGAAAGACTTGAACAGTACAAATTATGACTTAATCCCAAGAAATGTGTCTTTAGGAATAGTTTAGGAAAATTGTTGGGTTTCATTGTATATAGAAGAGGAATTGAGGTACATCCTAAGAAATTGAATGCTATACTTGAAATTTCACCTCTCGAGAATCTCAAAAAATTACATAGTATCCAAGGAAAACTTTAAGCTATTCATTTCTCATTTTTTGACTTGCAGATAAATGTCAATCATTTACTCACCTTCTTTGTCAGGATGTCAAATTTTAGTGGGATTATCTATAAAAAAAGGATTTTGATAAACTCAAGGAATATATTGCATCACCAGCTATGTTTATTCCTCATGTTGAAGGAAGACCACTTCTTTTGTATATATCAGCATTTACACTCCCCCTAGTAGCATTACTAGCACAATTGGATGATAATGATAAAGAGTGAGTTATGTTTTACATAATTCATACTTTGGTTGGATGTGAACTTAATTACACACTCATATAGTTATCATGCCTGGTATTTATCTTCAACACTAAAAAATAGACATTACATGCTCAATCATAAGGCAAATCTTATCACAAAAGTTGACCCACTCAACTACCTCATGTCCAACATATCTCTCACGCAAAGGAATACTAAATGGACCTCAGTAAGTTTGTGATAGAATATGTGAGCCAAAAAGAAATCAAAGGACAAGTAATAACATATCAATTGGCCTAATCTTGATATCATTTGATTATCACTGAGTTTCTAGATGAATCTATTCTATCCATTGCACCAATAGTCCAATGGAAACTCTATTTCTAAGGATCTTATACTCAAAATAAAGTGAAGGTAGGCATCTTATTTGTTACACCATAGAGATACTTAATACCGAAATGTAAAACCATAAATTGTACCTTGTGCAATTCCATATCACATGACACCTTTTCTTTAGTCAAATCCAAATCTCTACCTAAGCCTCCATTTCAGTCACCTACCTAGTCACCACTTTGTGTTTGAATTCTTGACCATGTGGACTATTTTGATCTAGGACACATGTGTGCTACAAATATGTCTACATAGTGCACATTTGTCTTGTAAATCTTTAGATTGAAGGTGGTTGCTAGAGTGTTACATCTTTTATCTCTGGTAGTGTAACACCTCCTTTGGTAAGACAAAAATGTTGGGAATCCTTTGGGTTACTTAAAACTCTCTTTTTAGATTTATTTTGGATCTTTTGAATAATCTTTGCAACTTATTAATTATTCAAACTCTTTTGGACACTCCCAGAATCTTCTTGGTTATTCACACAAATGTTTAGCCACTTCCACCATCCTACATTATTTCTCATTCATCTTTGTTGTACACCATAGTGCTCTTCCATTCATTCCATTGAACTCCATCTTCTTATATTTAAAGGGGGGCTATATTTCCATCTCATACACACTTTCTTTAATGTATTTTGAATAAGCATATCAATGGTATCTTTATCATTTATCTTGTATACATCATCAAGGTTATTGTTTATCATTTATCATATCTATCTTAGCTATCCCTGGAGGTGTAAACACCAAAATGGTGGTCTAACTTTTGCATGCCTCTAAATCAATAGCCAAATCATTTTTTCGTGTCACTATGTGTTTAGGTTAAAGAAGATATTGTAGTAACACATTAGGAATTCACTTTATTGGAGGGTTGTAAGCTCTTCTAAAATTTCCTTTTTTATTTAGGAATCATATTCTTATCATTTAATATTTCTTTTTATTTTTCTTAGCTTAGTTTACACTCTATTTAGTTGATTAAGTTTACTTGTACCTTTTTAGTATGGCTGTACCATGTCCATACAGGATGCCTGTGTGTCATGTTGGCATCTTGAATCTATGTTGTATTCCTTGCTCTTTTTATTTTTGTGATCAAATTTTTTTGTCATTTTGTATCATTAAGCTATCTTAATATTTAATTTTATGCATCTAGTTGCTTAATTTCTCTTTAATTTAGTTAATCTCCCCAGCTCACTATTGCGCTAGTAAAACTGAGGTGACATTGGACTATTCATCCCTTGGGATTCCATCAATTTTAAATGCAGTGAATCCCCTTTTCCACATTTTGGTGAGCCTATTATGTAAAAAAAATTCATCTCTACTTCTAAATTTTGTAAATACTCTTTCTTATTTAAGCAATTTTTAGAGTGTTGCGAGGCTCTTCTATGATATTCACAACCCAAATTGACTCAAGAATCATCATGACGAGTTCCTCAAAACTGAACATTCCTCCTAACCAATATAATCCTACAAGAATGAGCCCCATGATTATAGGAAAAGTGGACCCTAATGATTCTGTTGGATCCCACCTGAAGGTGTTGGGTGTCAAAATTGTGCATATTGATTAATATGTCTCTCAGAACACTACTCCAACGAATTGACCTCATGGGTCTCCTCTGATGTAGGGGCATTAGGACCATCATAGCAAGTAAAATTTGTAATATTTTTTCATGTCTTTGGTTTAGGTTGAATAGGAATTTTTGGGTCTATTAAATTCTTTGATGGTAATTTTATAAAGTTATAGGTAAATAGGGCAAAAAATTGAAAAGTTGCAAAAAGTTGGCATATAGAAGTAAAACATTGTCAAGCAACTTTTAAAAGTTGTCACATTGTTGGTCTAGTTAACAAATGGGATTAGTTAGTCAGTTGGATAGTTGGAATTGATTGTAGATGTATAAATTTGGATCCCAAAATTGTTTAGGGGGGTTGGTGAACATTAGAATGAGAATTTTGAATTATTTTTGGAGCAAATTACTTGTGTTTTCCTGAAATAGTCTTGTTCTTTCACATTGTACAGATTTGTGGGTCCATATAATGATCTGAAACCTATTGGAATTGGTTTTCATATGATTATACTCTCTCTTTCATTTGGTTTCATCAAATTTTATCTAATATTTTTAAAGATATTGTATTTTTTTTGTAGAGGCAGGTTGAAAGATTATAATTTTTGTGTTAACAATCTGCAAAAATGAATGGTACAGATTTATTTAAACTGATATTGGTATCAAATCAATTGAAGAATTTAGGGCTTTAAATATAATTTCATTTTCAAGTGGTCTCATTTATTTTCATTAATTTTTGTGTATGTTATAGCATTTTAAAAAAAAAACTGGTCAAAACTCTACCTAGGGTTCCCAGTGATCATGTTTAATTGATATCTCGGCCTCCTATTGTTGGATTCTGATGAAAATTGGCATAGAGATCTATTTTAACATTATCTTAAATACCTCCCAGTTGAAAACCATTTCATAAAGTTTTGGTTGAGTTTTAAATGATTATCCTAAGAGGACATAATATGATAGTTTAGGACAACGTATGGAAGAATATTTGACAAACCAAATACAAAGTGATTGTGTATACAAAGAATATGTTGGGAAAGGGTATCAGAAGTGTTTATGGACCTTGTTTAGGTGTTAAGGAACCAAATTTTTGTTGTATGTCTCTGTGCTTCTCCATAGTGTAATCCCAAACATACTTTCCATGAGTGGAGAGTTATTTTCATGTATTGAGTTAGACTTTGGAAAAGGAAGTGGATTGGTCATAGTTGTCAAGAAGACCATGAAATTTTTTCAAACCTATTGAAGGTGTCCAAGGAAGTGTTTTTTCTAAATATTTTAAGGGGCTCCATAAATGAAAGGTCTAAAAATTGGTGAAAAAGACTCAGGTGAGGTGGAAAGATGGAACTAGAAAAATTGCTTTCATTGATGAAGCTTATCGAAAGATATACATCAGGAAATGAAAAGAAAATATCCCAAGCCATAATAGGATTTTGAAGCAGAGATAAATGATATAAGAAAGAGTTTGAACAATTTGGACATAATAATGGAGCTACTATAGGGAATACGATCACATGGCTTCTTTATAGAGGTTAAGACGGAGGCGAAGTGGTCTCTTAAGAAAATAATGGAAAAGATAAGGAAGCAGTAGGAATCTATCAGATTGAGGAGGTGGTTGAAAGTACTTGACCATACATCCAAGGAAAGAGATGTGGAGGCAAGTAAGTCTCATTGTTTTGAAATCAATAAAAATTTTGAGTGTGCAAATGCAGGTATAACAGTAAATGAGAAAAAAATTCTAAGTGAAGAAGATGGAATTGTGTGTCATCCTGAGGAAGTTGAGATACTTGGTGAATGCATATTGAATTATATTTTTGATAGTAAAAGGTTGATGAAAAAATAATATGTTGTGTTCATCTAGAGATAGACTAGTGTTTGATGAAATGCATGATGAATTGAATGTTTTATTATTAGAAGTAGTGGGCATGAGTGATAAGTTGTTTTTAGAAGAAGGAAAAACTAAAAAGTTCAAAGATCAATGTAGCTTTGATGTGCATTAGGTAGTATTAAGCCAATATAAAAAGATTGATCACATCCTTTGGAAGGAGATGGTAGGTTGGGAAAAAGAAGAACACAACTTTGTGTATGAATGTCAAGATTAAACAACAATTATGATGGAACTGTTAGAATATGTTATTTATCAAAGGAGACCCTTAGCAGACAAGTTCCATCCTAATACAACCATAGCACACATGTCTTGAGTGTTGAAGTGGAGTGTATGGTGCAAGGAGACAAGGAGGAGACTTGAAGGTATCAATATTTTATTTATAATCTTTTATTGGACTATGTATGTGCAGGTTCGTTAGACAAGGAGGTCAACATCATTGCGAAGTAGGCTCTGAAAGAGATCAGATTAAGAGGAGGATGCCAAAAAAAGAATACCTTGCAAAGATGAAAGAAAAGAAGGAGCTGAGAAGACAACCTAGAGAACAAATGTTGAAGACACTTATAAATCCAAGAAGATGCCAAGGAAATACTGTGGAATAATTGGAAGACCAGGACGAAAATAAGACTTGCACTCAAGTGGGACTTGAGTTTTTCTTCCCCTTGGGTGTATGATGCAGGGGCATCAAAGCCTCCTAGCAAGTAAAAGTTGTCATGTCTTTGTTTTGGGTTGAATAGGCATTTTTGGATCTAATAAATTATTTTTGGTCATTTGGGACCATATTGAACGATTTTGGAAATTTATAGGTCAATAGGGAAAAAAAATTGAAAAGTTGCAAAAAGTTGTCACATAGCAACAAGACGTTGTCAAACAACTTTTAAAACTTGTCACATTGTTGGCTTGGTTAAAAAATGGGATTAGTTAGTTAGTTGGATAGTTGGAATTGGTTGGAAATATATAAATTTGGATCCTAAAATCATTTAGGGGGGTTGGTGAACATTGGAATGAGAATTTTAGATTATTTTTGAAGCAAATTACTTGTGTTTTCGTGCAATAGTCATGTTATTTCACATTGAACAAATTCTTGCGTTCATATAATGATATGAAACCTATTGGAATTTTTTTTCATGTGAATATACTCTCTCTTTCCTTTGGTTTCATCAAATTTAATCTAGTAATTTTAAAGATATTGCATTTTTTTGTAGAGGCAGGTCGAAAGATTGCATTTTTTGTGTTAACAGTCTGCAAAAATGAATACTAAAGATTTGTACGAACTGATATTGGTCTAAAATTAATTGGAGAATTTAGGTTTGTGAATCTAATTTCATTTTAAAATGGTCACATTTATTTTCATTAATTTTTTTGTATGTTATAGCATTTTCTTTCAAAATAGGCCAAAACCTTATCTAAGGTTTCCAATGACCATGCTTAATTGTTATCTCGGCCTCCCATCATTAGATTCTCATGAAAATTGGTGTGGGTGTCATTTTTAACATTATCTTAAATCCCTCTAGGTTGGGGACTATTTCATGAATTTTTGGTCGAATTTTAAATGATTGTCCTAAGAGGATAAAATATGACAGTTTAGGCCACTGTATGGAAGGTTTGATAAACCAAATCCAAAGTGATTGTGTATACAAAGGATATGTTGGTAAAGGGTCTTAAAAGTGTTTATGAAATTTTTTTAGGTGTCAAAGAACTAAATTTGTGTTGTATTTCTTTTTTTATATCCACAATGCAGTCCCAAACATACTTGCCATGAGTGGAGAGTTGTTTTCATGTATTGAGTTGGACTTAGGAAAACAAAGTGGATTGGTCCTAGTTGTCAAGAAGACCATGAAATGTTTTCTAACCTATTGAGGGTGTCGAAATGAAGTGTGTGTTCACAAGATGTTGAGGGGTTCCATAAATGAAAGGTCTAAAACTTGGTATTAGTTTCACATTGACAAAGAATGGTGATAGGAAGAACCTAAGTCTGATTTTTGTGTTTGTCTAAGTTTCCTTTGCATCATCCTCATTCTATAGACCATGAATATGTTCTTACAATTATTTTCAATAATATTCAGTTTCTTGAGGAGAACTTGAGGGATTTTGAGGTATTTCTTATAGAAATATCTACCCTCTATTGTTATCAATCTAAGAGATGATTATCTCAGAAAAAAGACCTTGATGTGTTGACGACATCAAGTATAATTGTGGGAGGTCGTGGTCTTACAATTTACTTAATCCCCATTATACTTAGTTGTAAGCTCTTCTTATCTTTCCTTTTTCATTTAACCATTGTACTCTTGTCATTCAATTTTTCCCATTACTCTTCTTAGCTTTTTTTGCATTCTATTTAATTTATTAAGTTGCCTTGTATCTTTTTGGTACAACTCTTGTATGCTACTCTTACACAACATGCACGTCCTACTCTAGCATAAGAATAAAAAAATTTCATCATGCATAAACCATATTAAATCAAATGTCTATCATCATAACCCATTATAAATATCCATAAACAAAATACATGGTTTACTCTAAAATACGTTGTCATATATATATATATATATATATATATATATATATATATATATATATATGACATGTAACTGATTGAATGTTTGAAGATGTTAAGTTAATGATCATGCAAGGCATTAAATCAGTTAATGTATTGTATTGTCATTGATGTCAACTTGATATAATCTATATGGTCATTGTAATACTGCCAAAAGACTTTAAAGAACTCATGAATCAAGGCTATGCCATCAGTAATGCATACAAGTCAAGTATTCACTAAGTGACTGTATACACCGACGGAGTGCACTTGACGGTCAGAGTAAAATAACAAAGTCACAGTGTTTCCCAACGAACAAATGCATAGCATTACCAACGAGCAGAGTTACAGTATTTCTCGATGAGAAAAACACAGAGTAACCCGATGGACATAATTTCAGTGTTTCCCGATGAAAAAGACAAGGACAGAGATCCCGATGATAACTGAAGTCACATCGATGAAACAGTTAGTTATCACCAATGACAAACTGAAGTGTTGACCGACAGAACAAAGAGTTCAGGAAACGACAAAATACTTAGCTGTCAAGAAGCTAAAGATAGAGTTAACGAATACTTATCATTATTTTAATCATCCAGATAAAGCTGGAGATAAGTAATTGATTTAAAGTTGCTTTGTTCAATTAGCAAGAAGATCTCTACGAGATCAAATTGAAGATTTTCTTTAAATCTATTGGCAAAGATTGTTGAACAAGCCAAGATCAAGAAAGCCAAGAAAAGAGGAAATCATGTCTATAAGAGACAAACTCAATTCATTATGAATTGTGTGTGGGGTGAACAAGAGAAGAGGAAAGATGCTAAAGGAAATATGAAGGAGAAGAAAGTCTTCATTTCAGTCCTGATCAACAAGCTAAAGGAAGAGCTAGATTTTGCAGACACCGACAAACAGTGAGACAAGTATCACAGAGCAGAACAAGTGTGGAGCAAAGGTATATATTTGATTATATTGATCAGTGAAGTAATGGACCTACAATAGATCTAAAAATATGCAATTAAGTTGTATGTATGAACATATCATTAGTATTTTATTTTAACCATTGAAGCATATAAGCCTCTTAACCGAGCAAGACTTAAAAGTATTTTTCAATTGAGATACATCCCAAGGAGTATCAAAAATTTTGATCACAAAAGTAGCATTGGATATGCTCGATACCTATTGATAGGCCAAGTGAGTGTTTGATTAAGGATGGTAGCATTAGATGCCAGATACTAGTTGGAAAACTATTTCTAAATCCTCTAACAAGGTCACACCTAACAGTGTGTTTGTAACCTTTAATAGGGTTGGCTCTTAATAGGGCTCACTTCAGAAGAGTGAAAATTTGGGGTACCGGTCCCAGTAGTTTTTCCCTTAACAAGGTTTCCATGTTAAAAATCCATGTGTTATGTGTGTATGATTCATTTCTTTACTGTTTTGTATCTTACATAGTTAACTCTGGATTGATCGATATACTCTGCATATTTACTGTGTTTCAGTAAATAGATGACTGCTTATCAGTAATCATACAGAAGAGAGATTAGAAAAGCAATCCGACAAGTAGTAAATTGATATAAGTATTTCACGGAATTCATCTTGTAGGATAGAAAATAACTCGAGACATAATTTGTGGTTATAAGTTTAAAGGGTTGATTTAAGGATTAATTTTTGAGGCCACTGATTCACCTCCCCTCTCAGTTATTACAAAGAATTGGTATCAGAGCTTGTGTTCTTAGGAAGGAAGGTTTCAAGACCTAAGTCAAAGATCACAAGATGAACAAACGAGATGTGCCCAAGTTGAACAAAGATAATTTTGCTTCATGGAAAAGAAGAATAAGACTCCACTTATCAGGTATTGGTAATGATGTTACTCAATACTTAGATACTGAATATGTGTTGCCCACAGGAGAACCAACGGTTGAACAAATGAGAGAGAAACATGAGCACAACAACATGATGATAGAACTTGCTTCCTCACTTTCTGATGCTGAATTTGAAGATGTCAAAACCTGCAAAACTGCAAAGCAGATGTGGGACAAATTGAAGCTTGTACATGGTAGTGACAAGAATGTTTTGAGAGCCAAGGCAGAAAGCCTTAGAGGAAAGTTTGATGATCTCAAAATGAAATAATGTGAAAAAAACACTCAGTACAACACAAGACTCAAAGAGGTAGTCATTACTATCTAAGGAGTTGGAGGTGTACTAAAAGAAGATACAGTGGTAAGTAAAATTCTAAGAACCTTATTGCCTACTTATGCTATTAGAGTATCTGCCATTCAAGAAATGAGAGCAGTAACAAATAGCAATGTTACTCTAGAAAGTTTGATTGGAAGACTGATTTCATTTGAGATGAATAACTTTGATAATAGTGTCTTACCAAATATAGAGTCTGCTTTCAAAACTTCTATAAGAATAAGTAAATCAAGTCATAAAAACACTATGAGAAAAGATAGTGATAGTGAAAGTGAAGAAGATGATCTTGATGAAATTGAAGCACTTATGGCTAGAATAATGCAGAGAGGCAAAGGTAAATACAAAGGTAAATTACCACTTGTTTGTTTTAACTGCAAAGAGATTGGACACTTTGTTGCAAGATGTACTAATAGAAGAAAAGATGACAGAAGTAATGACATATCATTTGAAAAGAAGTATGACAGAGGTGATTACAGAAGCTACTGACAATCAGAAAGAAGAGATACCCAAGACTATAAGGACAAAGGAAAGAAGGCCAATTACCTAGCAAAATGCAAAGATGAAGACACTGACACTGAATCTGATGAAGATATAGAGATGGTGTTTGTGGCTATAAAGGATGATTTAGATGATGACGAAGAAAGGTATGTAGAAACAAATCTAATATCTAAAGTTAGAAAAAATGATGTTTAGATCATAGATAGTGGCTGCACTCACCATATGACCGATGATAAGAAAAAGTTTGAGACTTTTGAATACTATAAAGGTGGTTCAGTAAGAATGGGTAATGAAACACCTTGTCCAGTTGAAGGTAGAGGAACCATAATGTTGAATAACCAGATAAAATGTGAAAATGCTTATTGGGTAAATGGTTTGAATTATAATCTATTGAGTGTTTCTCAGTTGAATAATTCAGGTCACA
>MU225844.1:50912-88358 GCA_018584345.1 Thuja plicata
TTGAAGAAAGACACCAAAAAGACACCTTATGAGCTATGGTATGGATACACACCCAATGTAAGTTATTTCAAAAATTTTGGTAGTCAATGTTATATCTTAAAAGATGATAGAAATGGAAAACTTGACTACAAGAGTGAAGAAGGAATCTTTCTGGGATATTCTACCAAGAGAAAGGCTTATAAATGTCTAAATAAATCCTCTAACAAAATTGTTGAAAGTGCAAATGTAAAGATAGATGAATTTTCTGAGAAGAATGAAAAGGAAAGTATTAAAGAACCAAAGGACTACAATAGATTCACTTACAATGAGGAACCTGACACTCTACCTGACCAACAATATAGAGCTCCTGACCAATAGATCATTGCACCCGAGCAGTAGGCTGCAAATACCGATGATCAAAATATTGCTCAAGATGATGCATAAATTGATGGAGAACAGAATGAAGAACAAAATGATGATCAAGCTGATAGACAAAGAGATGAACCTGTACTTGCAAGATATTTCAGAAGGAACCATCCACAGGACCAGATCATAGGAGACAAAAAGGCTGGTATGAGAACCAGAAGTAAGTCTCAAAATACAAGATGTCTTATTTGTGATTATGAGCCCAAATCATTCAATGTTGCTCTAGATAATGATGAATGGATTAGTGCTATGAATGAGGAGATCGAGTAGATAGACAAAAACAAGACATGGACACTTGTATCGAGACCAGATGACAAGAATGTAATTGGTACAAAATGGATATTCATGAATAAGCTGAATGAGAATGGAGAATTCACAAGAAATAAGGTAAGACTAGTATGCAAGGGGTATGCACAAGAAGAAGGAATTGAATATGGAGAAACCTTTGCACACGTTGCTAGGCTAGAAGGAGTAAGAATATTACTTTCTTATGCTGCATATAAAGGATTCAAGGTATATCAAATGGATGTCAAGTCTGCATTCCTAAATGGAATACTTGAAGAAGAGGTATACATTGAACAACCAGAAGGGTTTGTTGATCTAGACAAGAGGGACATGGTATGTAGACTTCACAAAGTCCTGTATGGATTGAAACAAGCACCCCAAGCCTGGTATGAAAGACCGTATTCCTATCTTATAAGTATTGGATTTGTAAGGACTAGTGAAAACAACAATCTTTACTTAAAGGAAGATAGTGATGCTAACATTTTGATTGCTGAGATATTTATTGATGACATCATATTTGGAAGGCAATGATATGCTATGCAAATCATTTGCAAATGAGATGAGCAAAGAGTTTGAGATGTCTATGTTTGGAGAGATCAAGTTATTTCTTGGTCTCCAGATCACGCAACAAGATGAACGTATTTTCATTACACAATCCAAGTACATCAAAGAAGTACTAAAAATATTCAAGATGGAAGAATCCAAACCAGTTGGAACACCGATGGCAACTAGATGTAAGCTGACAAAGGAGGAGAAGTCATCAGAGGTAAATCAGACTTTGTACAGATCAATGATTGGAAAGCTCATGTATGTTGTACATACTAGACCAAATATTGCACATGCAGCAGGAATAGTTGCTAGATTTTCTGCTAATCCCAGAGAATCACATATGACTGAAGAATACCAAGGAATATGGCTTATGGTATAGAAGAGAAGGCAAATTTGAACTTAAGGTCTTTACCAACGCTGATTGGGTTGGAAATCTTGATGAACGAAAGAGCACAACTGGAGGAGAATTCTTCATGGGTGACAAACTTGTCACATGGATCAACAAGAAACAAGGATGCATCTCACAATCTACTGCAGAAGCAAAGTATGTTGTTGTTGCTGCAAACTACTCAAATATTGCATGGATCAAATAGTTACTCGAAGGTATGCATATAAATTTTTTAGAACCAGTAATTATCTACTATGATAATACCAGTGCAATAAACATTTCCAAGAATCCAGTCATGCATGCTAAAACAAATCATATTGCCATCAAGTATCATTATTTGAGAGAACAAGTTCAAGCAAAGGAGGTGATACTTGAGTATGTGCAATCAAAGGAACAATTGGCTGATATCTTCACCAAGCCACTGCCCAAAGATGCATTTGAGTACTTGAGAAAGAGACTAGGGGTCAGACCCTTGTCTACTGGTCAGTAAGCTGACTAGAAGGCTGCATCAACCTACATATTATCAAAATATCATTTATGTTGATGCAAGAAGAGAGATGAAATTCAAAGATAAATCTATACACAACAAGGTATTTATCTACTCCAAGCAACAAAGTTATTACTGATGGATTGGGAAATTCAAGGAATATATTATGGATAGAAAGGACCCAATTGACACAACTGTCAAAACCTTGTTTGAAAAGATAAGATTTTTGGCATTAATGTCAAAGGGAGAGAAATATCTCATTATCATACTGATAAAGGGAGAGAGTTTATATATTACATATCCATCAAAGTATCAAAAAAAAGGGAAGTAACCCAAAAGGGAGAGAAAATAGAAAGGGGGAGAAAAACATCAAAAGAGAAGAACAGTCAAAGGAAGAGAGTTTGACACAGAAGGAGAACACATCACATCATAGGAAGGAATATTCTACATCTATCTAGTGAAGGGATTGAAGATAGATGAAAGCTGCAAGAATCAAATCAAATCTACTTGAGCTTACCGATAGCCAGCCATTTGTAATAGTTACATTAGGAAAACTTGATGATACTATATATTTCATACTGTATTAGCAATAGTATAAGTATGATAATGTAGTATGTTTCCATCAATGCCAAAGGGAGAGATTGATGACATGTAACTGATTGAATGTTTGAAGATGTTAAGTTGATGATCATGCAAGGCATTAAACCAGTTAATGTATTGTATTGCCATTGATGTCAACTTGATATAATCTGTATGGTCATTGTAATACTACCAAAAGACTTCAAAGAACTCATGAATCAAGGCTATGCCATTAGTAATGCATACAAGTCAATTATTCACTAAGTGACTGTATACACCGATAGAGTGCACTCGACGGTCAGAGTAAAAGAACAAAGTCACAGTGTTGCCCGATGAACAAATGCACAACATTACCGACGTAAAGAGTTGCAGTGTTGCCCGACGAGTAAAACACAGAGTAACCCGACAGACAGAATTTCAGTGTTGCTCGATGGAAAAGACAAGGAGGGAGATCCCGATGACAACTGAAGTCACACCAATGGAATAGTCAGTTATCACCGATGACAAACTGAAGTGCTGACCAATAGAACAGAGAGTTCAGAAAATGACAAAATCCTTAGCTGTCAAGAAGCTAAAGATAGAGTTAACAGATACTTATCATTATTTTAATCATCCAGATAAATCCAGAGATAAGTAATTGATTTAAAGCTGCTTTGTCCTGTTGGCAAGAAGATCTCTATGAGATCAAACTGAATATTTGCTTTAAATCTATTGGCAAAGATTGTTGAACACGCCAAGATCAAGAAAGCCAAGAAAAGAGGAAATCATGTCTATAAGAGACAAACTCAATTCATTACGAATTGTGTGTGGGGTGAACAAGAGAAGAGGAAAGATGCTAAAGGAAATCTAAAGGAGAAGAAAGTCTTCATTTCAGTCCTGATCAACAAGCTAAAGGAAGAGCTAGATTCTGTAGACACCGACAAACAGCGAGACAAGCATCACAGAGCAAAGAAAGTGTGGAGCAAAGGTATATATTTGATTATATTGATCAGTGAAGTAATGGACCTACAATAGATCTAAAAATCTGCAATTAAGTTGTATGTATGAATAGATCATTAGTGTTTCAGTTTAACAATTGAAGCATATAAGCATCTTAACCGAGCAAGACTTAAAAGTCTTTTTCAATTGAGATACATCCCAAGGAGTATCAAAAAGTTTGATCACAAAAGTAGCATTGGATATGCCCGATACCTATTGACAGGCCAAGTGAGTGTTTGATCAAGGATGGTAGCATTAGATTCTAGATACTAGTTGACAAACTATTTCTAAATCCTCTAACAAGATCACACATAACAGTGTGTTTGTAACCTTTAATAGGGTTGGCTCTTAATAGGGCTCACTTCAGAAGAGTGAAAATTTGGGGTATCGGTCCTAGTGGTTTTTCCCTTAACAGGGTTTCCACGTTAAAAATCCATGATTTATGTGTGTATGATTCATTTCTTTACTGTTTTGCATCTTAAATAGTTAACTCTGGATTGATTGGTATACTCTGCATATTTACCGTGTTTTGGTAAATAGATGACTACTTATCAGTAATCATACAGAAGAGAGATTAGCAAAGCAATTCAACAAGTAGTAAATTGATATAAGTATTTCATGGCATTCATCTTGTAGGATAGAAGATAACTCAAGACATAATTTGTGGTTATAAGTTTAAAGGGTTGATTTAAGGATTAATTTTTGAGGCCACTGATTCAACCCCCCTCTCAGTTATTACTAACAATATATATATAAATGTGTGTGTGTGTGTATACATACATATATACATATAAATATATATATACACATATACATATACATAGACACACACACACACACACACATGTTTGTATATATGTATGTCTCTGCGTGCATATTATGTCAAAAATTAAAACTAGTAAATATGTGCCAAAAATAAACACATAACAGGGTTTACATTTACATATACATAAAAGATCATAGACGCCCTTTATCGTATTCTCTCTTATGATTGAACAGGTCCTATTTCTCCTCCTAATGGTGGTTGTTGAGGTGGTAGACCCATAACAAATCCTTCTAATGACCCTAACCTACTCCTCCCTATGTCTACTCTCTATTTACAAGAGAAACTAGGAGCTCTCTAATTGGTTGGTACAACATCCTCATACATCCTCGTGCAATACTAAACCTATCCCACATTAATCTCTATATCTCCTTCTTGACAACTAGAATGTCAAATACAAATTGTAATAAGTCCATGTCCAACTCATAGCTCCTGATCCATATCTTTCTCTCCCCTCAACCATACCACCTCTTCCTTTTCCCTCTCTTGTAATGCATAAGCTATATCCAAATCCTCCACGAGTAATTATTTTATATCACCTCCCTCATTTCCACCCTCTACTCTCTTCACATGTGTGGGCGCCAAAAAGAAGTGAGTCCACTTTTTGGCCAAAAAGTGGAACTGTTTTCTCTATTTTTTAGAATTCATCCCAATTGAACTAAAAACTTGAAGCACTTAAAGATTAAATCTTTTAAAAATGCCAGTAAAAAGAAATGTAGCATTAAAAGTCTAGTTCCTAAATATGTAATTTATATTAATACCCAAATAAAAAAATTGATTTTCACTAGGTGTTTCAAAAAACCACTGTTTAAAAGCTACTTTTCAGGACCTTCTATGCTCGTGTATGACAACCATAATTTGACATAAATGAAAGTATTTTTTTGAGTCCTTTTGAGATATGATTTTTAAGACATATTTCTGAGCAAATTTTTTTGTAATTCTTCTTAATATATTTTTCTACTATTTTTTTATTGGGCATGATTTTTATTTTGAAAACCCCTCGTGTACGACAAACATAAGTTGACCCAAACTCATCATTTTTAATTTTTTTTTTCATAGTGAAAAGAATTGTCTATAAATTGATGTCATATAATTTGTTTTTTTTTTAAATGTCAAAAAATAAATTTATTATAAAAACAAGAAAACCTATTATTTCATGCTTATGTCCCTGTTTTATTAAAAATTATTTGAAAAATAGAAAAATTAGTCCAATCATATCTATAATGGATTTTAATTTTGTGAAAAAATTCCATAGAAAACATCTTCCACCAACAGTGGGTTTCACACGCAAAAAGTTGCCCTAGAAGTGGACTCAACTTTTTGCACTTACCCATGTTTGTAAGAAGTGTCACTCCTCTATAGGAAATCCCTCTCTATGTGTGTGTCTATCTATATATATAGTCTATCTCAATAAATATATAAGAGTCTCCATGTGACTATAGTACCATGATTCTATCCCTCTTTTTCCTTCACATACCATGCCACATCCAATTGGACCTTGAGTGTATCATACTCTTCCCATTTCACTTGTCCATATCTAGGTTGTGGTCTAGGCCCCACCTTGTATCTATGTCTCTAAGGAGATGGTACCTATATCTTTACATGTCTCTATTCATCTCCTAAATTTTCTACCTCTTGTTGCACCTATAATTTATCTCCCTTGATAGTTGCTACCTCATTTTCCTCTAATACCCTTTGTACAATCAAACATGTCCATCTCTGCTCTACCTAATCTACAACATACTATGTTGTGGTCCCTACATTCTTAATGTCTGGCTGAGGATCCCATAAAACTATCTCCATGTTGGTCCATCTAGATCTATCCCTTATAGGATCTCTAGAGATCGCCCATGGCACTACCTCCTTGGTTACATGAGTGTATACTAGCTCCCTTCTAACCACCCCTTTCTTAAATCCAAACTACCTCTACACTCTATGAGGTAAATACTAATCTAGCACATGGATTTTCTACCCCACTAGGTAGTACTATGAATATACCTAAGGAACATAATCAACATCCTCTTTACATATGTCACATCTCCTCTAGGGTTTATAGGTGACCTTTGTCATCTTTTCAATGACCCTATGCTAGTATCCTAGTACTCCCACTAATCTGATGTAGAAATCCATCCTATTGTTGTACATAAGGCTCCTCTTCAACATGCTCATGTGCATCACCTAGTCTACATAAAAATATATAATCAAAGGCCCAAATTGCTAGTAGAGTGACCCCAAACCCAAGTTTCCTTTAATCCAAGTATGCACATAAATAAAGATCCATGTACATCTATGCCATGATGAAATTTCACCAAGATGAAACTACACCCTTCATAATCATCCTAAAAATAACCCTAATCTATCCCACTAAGAACCCATGTTCATTGACGTTTGGACATATTCACCCACTAATCAACCCCACTAGATATTTAGGGGTAATTTTGGAAAACTCCTCTACATCCTAGCCTCTAGGTTCATCTAACTCCATGAGAGTGGGAGCTAAAAATGTGGAAATAATAGCTGCATATAATACTCTACAAAGATCACATTGCAGTCAACCAGTAGCCATCGTATGGTTACCCGTAATATATTTAAAATGTCCTCTAGTGTTATTGACATATCCTCTCTTATAGATTAAAGGATTATATAGCACTCTTTCATCACTTTACCAATTTTATCATCATCACACAATGTCTGTGGATGTGTGGCCACTTGTTGACCCACTCAAAGACAACTATTACTATAAAATCCTGATCAATCACCTATGGTTTTAGTCATAGGTGTGTGGCAACATTGTTTTTATACCTCTTTATACCATTTCGAAGCACAAAACTCAAATAAGGCCAACAAGGATTTGAAATCTCACTCAAAATCAAAAGACCAAGCTCCAATTCAAATTTAGGGTCAATCTATCATGTAAGGATCACCACTCAATGTAGGTGAAAAATTGGGCCACCCTATTCACTCTGGGGTGCCCTTTACGAGGAAATCAAGCCTCAAATTTAAATTGAGAGTCCACATGGTAATGGAGATCTAAAAAATACATGCAAAATTGAGGTGTGATAACTGGAAACATGTAAAAGACCACTAATAGTGAAATGAGGCCTATGTACACAAGATATGATGTTTGAATGAAATAATTAAATAGGGTGCACATATAATTAATGACCCACACTAATTAAATTGAGGGAAATGAATTAAATACACATAAAAAGTCTGGTAATGCATAAAAGAGTGAATACACACTAAAAATGAGCACTACACAAGCATGTAATTTGACACACTTAGGAAATGCGTACAACTTATGACACTACATTTAGCCCCACTTTAGCAAGAGTATGTGTCTACATGCATATGCATGGTAAAGTAGAATAAAGAGATATAATAGAGAGAAGACGAGTTCATGGGCAAGAATCAAAGAGGTAAGATATCACTAAGTTCAAGGGAAACCTCCAAACTAAGAATCTTAACAGGCACACAAAACAAAAACAACAAAAGATAAAAAGACAAAAGAGGCAACACAAGGGTTTAGTAATAAAAACAAAGGCTCCAAATCAACTTATTGAAGAGACCTTGATAAACCAAATGTCTCAACTTTCATCATCACTCTTGGACTGCTATTGCAAGAGCATAAATGGTTCTATAGGAAGAGAAAGAGTGCACATCAAGGATAAGACAATATTTCATGATCTAACCAACTATAAAATCTATAAGATCATGAAAGAGAGAAGAAGGATGTCATGGATTCCATGGGATATAAAGCTTCATTATGCTAGGTGATCCATGAGAGAGAGGGAGGAGAAAGTTTAGGAAATATTCAAACAAGATATCGCATGCTAGTTCCACTCATCCGAAAGAGACAATGGTGCAAAGATGAAATTGATAGTCTAGTGAGCTGTATTACACTAATCAACCCATCCAAGGATAACTAAGTAAAGAATTTCTTACAAGGAAGTCTACCAAAAGGATTATCCTAAGGAAAGCATTGTCTCTAAAGAAAATCCACTATGTAGTGAAAAAGATAACTAATGAAATCATGGCCTCCAAGGAAATCTGTTATATAATGCACAAGGGCATAAAAGTATTACCCCAAGGAAAGAATTGTCACCTTAGGAATTCACTAAATAATGTATAGGGGCATAAAAAGATAACCCCAAGGAAAGCATTGTCTCGTTAGGAAATATGCTAAATAATATACAAGGAGGCCACATATATGCCCCCCTCCTTAAGATGAAAACATAAAGCTATCATGGCAGCTCAAGGAAAATTAGAACAAAGATACCCACCTTCAACACCAAGGAGATATCCCTTAAGAAACAATATATGTATAACCCTAGTGAAAGATACACGACTCTTTCTAAAGCCAAGGCAAGATAATTGTGTAAAATGATATCTTGTAACATGTGTAAAGAGGTCCTTAGGAGGAAGATATCTTTAACGGAATAAAATGATAACCCCAAGGAAAGCATCACCTCATTAGGAAATATGCTAAATAATGTACAAGGAGGCCACATATATTCCCCCTCTTTAAGATGATGACATCAAGCTATCATGGCATCTTAAGGAAAATTAGAACAAGGATACCCACCTTCAACACCAAGGAGATATCCCTTAAGAAACAATATATGCATAACCCTAGTGAAAGAGGCATGACTCTTTCTAAAGCCAAGGCAAGATAATTGTGTAAAATGATATCTTGTAACATGTGTAAAGGGGTCCTTAGGAGGAAGAGATGTTTGTTCCAAGACATCTACCTCCAAGAGGAGTTCTTGAACAAAAATAACATCTTTAAGACCAAGAGGGGAAGAAGAATGAGAATTTGCCTTGTAGCCTCCTATTGCTAGGTACAAAAAGGGATTCTTAATTAAGGATGACACACTTTAAGCCCCCAAATAAGGAAATTTGTTTGAAATGGACATGTTTTTGCAAATAATAGGTTGCGATCAAGGATACACACCTCTTGTATAACAGAGAATCCCTAGTCAAGACAATCAATTCCTTGTAAGAAAATATATCACATAACAAATAAATATCATTTCACTAAGTGGATCCTTAAAAAGAGCTCAAAAAGAAGCCCCTTGCTCCCCAAGTGTAAAGGAAATGGAAAGGATAATACATCATATGCTATAAGCGAAAGATAAAATTGTTAAAATTATGGTTTCTATTACACCAAAAGGTCGACCTATTAATGCTCGATACAACCACTAGACTTATAGAATCCACATGAGGCGGTTAGTCCCTTGTCAAAAATACCAAGGGGAACGTTGATCACTTTTCCAACAATATCCCCTCAGTGTTAACTGAGGGGATTCAAACCTGTGACCAAGCTCTGATACCACTTGTTATCAATAGTCGAACACAATTGAGAGGGGGGTGCATTGGTTGTGTGCAAAATAAATAAACTTTAAACTTATAAACCAATTATTCAATGTAAATCTTAACAAATCAAAAGCAACACTATAACACAAGCATTTGTTGTCGAGGAAACCCTGTTAAGGTAAAAAACCAAGTGGGAATTAGCACCCACAAATGATGCACTAAAATTATTGTATCCCTATTAGGAGATATGGCCCTATTAGGAGATGATTATTACATATAGTATATAGTTCATGTTAAAGGAAAGACCTTGTTAACATTCAAGAGAAATAAGAGGCTCACTGCCCAAATGAGAAGGTTAAATCCACCTTCTGGACTCACTGTCCAAAGTACAAATATAGAAGTATACAATAACCAATGAACTAACATATAGAAACTTGCTTTGCCTAAACAGTTCCAAGGAAGTTCATCACAATCACTATGTTTTCTCTACATCCAGCAAACTTCACAAATACAAGATCACAGCTTCCACATTACACTTCTACACTACTTCATCAAGAAACAACTCTCCTTTATATACAAGTTATAATAAGAAATTAGGTCGGCCATTTAGGACTTCCCTAATGCATAAATAATTATATACACCCTTGCTAAGATACACATGGTACCTTAAAAAGTAAACATCAAATACAAATCATCAATTATACTCCAAGATCCATATATAGTCCACGCTCACCATCCTCTAAACATGTTACATCATTGTAGTCAGCCACAAATAGATCTTCGCAAGATCATACACCACAATTGACATCGCCAAGAATCTAGCAACCTGAGAATCACAAATAAAATTCTTCAACATGTCTTCTACCACACCTCAATCTTGCATATCATAACTCGTGCTCGCATCCAAGTTATCCCAAAAACTCAGAGACCAACTCTGTCATAATCCCCTGTCACTTTTTTGTAACCAGTCTTGACCAAAACAACTATAACTTATGCCAAAAGTAATATCAACACAATCGATCTTAGATATAAGATCTTTTCTCATCCTCTTATACAACTTTGTTCTCACATGCTCTAAAAGTTCGTACATTGCCCATACACTTCTGGTAGTCTTACATGTACCAGTAATAACCACTCTGTCTGAGACTTATAAAGTATTCAACTTAAACATATGTTGACATCAATGACAAAAAATTAATTTAAACACATCTAACAAAAAAAATTCCAACAATCTCCCCCTTTGGCATTGATGGAAACATATGTAAAAATCCATCAACCCAAAAAGTATCCTTCTCAATACAATCTTCTCAATATCCTCTTCACAACTCACCTTAAAATAGTAGGGATTTTCACTTGTATTTCTCCCCCTTTGACATCAATGGAAAAAGGGTGTTATAGCTCTCATCCTTCTCTGTCCATCCCACCTCTGTAATGTGTCAATTTTTCAAATATTCATGCCTATAATAACTAGGTGCTTGATCACCCAAATGTGTTATATTGTGTTCCTGCGATCACCCCCCCTGAGGAGTGGATCCATGCATCAAGTCCATGGAATGATATAGCTCTATAGCTACTAGATTGATTCATTTCTGCATCATTTAGTTCTTGCAAGGAGGGGTTCTCACCCCAATCATACCTCTGAGATACTCAAAGGCATCTTTTGACAAAGGTTTTGTGATTATCTTTTATTTACTCCTTTAAACTGATGTACTCATATCTGACTTCCTTTTCTGTAACCTTGTCTCTCAAGAAGTGGTATTTAATTAAAATGTGTTTGGTCTTTGAATGTATAACATGATTCTTTGACATGTGCACTGTGCTTGTATTATCACAATGTATAACTTATGGCTCTTCAAAGGTTATACCAATGTCCTTCAACATCTATCTCATCCAAACAATTTGTGTACAATTTATAGCAGCAAAAACATACTCTGATTCAGTAGTAGATTGAGCTATACAATCTTGCTTCTTAATCAAACATGAAACCAAACTCTTTCCAAGAAAAAATGCACCACCACTTGTGCTCTTTCTATCATCGACACTTCCTACCCAATCAACATTAGTATAAGCATGCAAAGTACAATTATCAGACTTTTCATACCATAAACCATATTCTAGTGTTCTATTTAGACATATGAATATCCTCTTAACTCCAGAAAGAAGAGTCTCTTTAGGATATTATTGGAACCTCGCAAAAATTCCAACTGCATTAGAAATGTCTGGTCTAGTGTGAGTTAGATATTGTAAATCTGTAATAAAAAATATGTACTTTGTCTGAAAAATACTTTGAGATTCATCAATAGTAGTAAGCTTGCAACCAGTAATCATAAGTGTTCCAACAAGTTTACAATCTTCCATTCCAAAAAATTTCAACAATTCTTTAAGATACTTGGTTTGAGAGATGAAAATACCATGTTTGTTTTGAGTAATTTGTAAACCAAGGAAGAACTTCATTTCACCAGTCATAGACATTTCAAATTCTCTTTTCATTTCCTCAGAGAATTTCTTACTCATTTCATCATTACCTCCAAAAATAATGTCATCTGCAAAGACTTCAACAATAAAGATTCCATCTTCACTGGTTCTCAAATACAAATTATTGTGTTTACCACATGTTGTCAATCAGGATTGCGCCTATAGCTAGATGTAGAATCTAGCCATCTTGTTGAAACATGGAAACATTCTCCTTGGTGGATGAGAGAATGAATCTCCGGATTCTAGGCCGGTTCTTGTTAAATTCAGGATATCACCTAATGCTGACTTTTATGGTTTTGGGAAAAGGAAGAGGGATAACTGAAAATGAAAACTGATTAATAAAGGTGATACACCAAAATAGATTCAGATTTATCAGAATTGCAAGACTATACTTACAAAACACACATTACTTAGTTCTGCAAATGATTTCAATTCTCAACACCTAGGATGGTTTACAATTCACTATTAGGGTTTGATGCCACTAATGGTAGGAATTCAACCAGCAAATAAGTAACTTCTGCAAAAGGTTAATTCTTTATAACCTAGAATAGGAATTTGAATTAATTCACTAATCTATGCTCGAAAGGGATAAACACTAAAATGCAAAAAAATTGAAAATGAATAATGACATAACTCAGAAAAATATGTGAATAAAGGCCAACTCTATTATCTTCAAAATCTGCAAAATGGTTACAAAAATAAGGAAAAAGTGCAAAGGAACGATATGTTCACTAATACAATTTTTTTTCCTAATTTTGAACCCTTACAAATGAATAAAAAGTTTAGATATATAGCCCTCAAGGCTAATCTTGAAAATGAAAACTTCCCCCCAAAAAGGTCCTCTAAACAGATAGATAACCTAAATTTTAGGCCCACAAAAGATGCCCACAATGTAGCTTCCTAAAGACCCTCCAAAATTTTAGCCCAATCCCTAAATTTAAGGCATAATTGATGCCAAAAATTAAGCCCTTAAGGCTAATTTCGAAAATGAAACTAGCCCTAAACTTTAGGTCCCAAATGTTGATATTTTTTTATTTTCATCTTTTACATAATATATATCCACATATTACAAAGAATATATTAAAATATCTAAAATATATCAAAGAATATATTTAAAATATCTAAAATATACCCCCTAAGATGTAACCCAAATTAAAACGATAACATATGGTAATAACTCTAACTCAATGATATAAACCCGACACCATAGTTTAACAACCCTAAACCAAGCATAGCCGACACAAAAGTCAAGCTAACTAATCATGCCTAAAGTCGACATGACTAATACAATGCAAAACTCCAGTGGCTGAGTTGTCTAAATGTTGTCATAGCACTGCAGATATCAAGGTATTAACTCTTGTGTACGTTGATGGACCTCAAATTCCATCAAACTTGGCATAGGCATTTTAGCCATTTCATTTTCGTATTTTACTGTTGGAGAAAAGAGAATAGGGTTTCCTATTTTTGGCGCCACCATGTTTATGGTCATGAACTGTTCTTTAGCTTCTCTTTGTTAATCTGGGTTTCATCATTTTTGGTCTTCTGGAGCTGGTATTGGTTGCATTCATTGTTTGAGCATATAGCCCGATCTGCAACTAGAAATGTTTGTTTGAAGAACTCGGGCTCTATGCATTATTATTAAGTTTATTTCCATTTAAAAAATGGCGCTGTGCATGCACTCGGTCTCCACCATGGAACTCGGGCTCTACTTGTCGTTGGCTCTACTTCATTTCTGTTAGAGTTGGGCTCCATTCGCGGACTGAATGTTGCATGCCATCATATGGCGCTTCTTTGTATGAACTCGTTGCATGGAGTTTTGTTGCACAAATCTTGCTTTCCATATAATATGGTGTTGGTTTGCATGTATTCTTGTAAGAACTCGGTCTTGAACTTGGAGTTGACCTCTATTTATACTTTGCATGGCTTCAACATTGAACTCGAGCCCTCCTTTTACCGCGACTTTTACTGTAACTTGGAGTCTTAAATAACATAATACATGGCGCTTTGCATCTTCAGTTAAACTTGAGCTACACACAGTTTGAAAATGCCATGAAATGGTGTTGTGCATGTATTCTTCTTAAACTCAGGCTGCAACTCCTGAACTGGACTCAAACTAAAAGATAAGTCATCTCCATTTGATTTTTTTCCTTTATTCTTTTGAACATGTTATAGCATTAATAATGTATCACATAGACTTTGTATTTATAATTTATTTGCATACTGGAGTTCCTCCTAACCACTGTTTATACTTGACTTCTATTTGACTTATTTCATTGGCACTATACTTGCCAATGTGCATGTCATTTCTTTGAACATGATGTTTTATGATTGAATGTTGTTTTGCTAAACACCCACTTAACTTACTTTGTAGATCTGGAAGTTTACACAAAATATATGCAATCTATCGATTTATTGAGAGATGACCTCGAGCTATTTGTCTTTATTGGATGTCTGCAATCTTTGTCTGTTGTAAGCTATTTTTTTATTCAAAAATGTTGTATGTACCCACTGTTGGTTGTATGTATTTGTTGACACTTTTGCTTCACCCGAGCCTCAGTTGAACTAGAATGTTGTATGCACTACTATTTATGAATATGTATATAATGATAAGCCCATTGCAAGAATGTATGTTGTAACCGAGATATGAACTCGAGCTTTTCCTCTACTTAATTGCACTTGTATGATCTTGAATGTTTTGAACATTGCATTATGGAAATGTGCTATTTTTTGCATAATGTCACCACTATATCTGCTGGATGTCTACATCTTTCATGAAGGAATTACCCATGATGTCCTCCTGTGTTCCTCTTCTGACAGTGACTATTTTCTGAATTTCACCATATTCTTGTAGAAACAAAGAGCTTTGCATTGTTTACTTGATGAAGATACATGTTTCCTTTATTCGAATATGTGAAATAGTATTGATGCCTTATTCCTGCAAAATAGTGACAAATTACATTTATCCACATTTATTACCTTCACTAAAAGAGTTACTCATGGGGTTCGAGCACGGGCTCGTGACTCCCATGAGAAAAACTAAGAAACAAAGGACACGACCATTAAACATGCATATTTTCTTTTCATTTTCACATTTCTATTACACATATGCATATACACTTTCAATTCTATACTGTCATTCAAACATGAATAACAACATCAATAATATCATTTATCTATGTACATACACCTTTTACTCGTATATGCATAACATTTTTATAACAACGTTGTTGTTTGGTTTACCACATGCATAATCTTCTGATGACAATAACACTGTCATTTGCTTTTCACTCTTACATATGCACTGCATTTATGATCATTATGGACATACATAATACACTTAAATAACACAGTTGTCTATCCTTCGTTTGCATATGGTCATTTTCAGCATCATTACTGTATTCTACATTTGATTCATCCCCATGAAGCTACTTTTGACCATTCCTTTCCTTTTATTCTGCAAATTTATAACAACATTTGATAATATTGTTTTCACTCTCCTGACATCTACATGTTGACATTAGATCATAGTGACATATCTTTTACATCCTTAGACAACATTATTATTTGATTTATTCTTAAATATGCATTGTTTAAAAACTACATCTTCATAGGCACATGAATCACATTGGATGTCACTATAGTATAATCATTTTCTTGCACATCAATGTAGAATTTTGCATATCAGTACATCTCTTTCATACACATGTAACTTATCCCCATGTTAGGTTAATGGATTCAATCAGCTAATCCATGTTTGTATGTAAATTTCATGTGGGATGACTTTTATGTATGAATGTGGGTTTGTTGGTTGGATTTATCAACTTGACATGTGGATGCTCTGCTTTCCTAAATAGCAATTCTTTCCTAATGCAGGATAACAATTATATGCAGTAAAAGGTTTCATAAAATTATGTCCCTTTGATACTTTATTTAGTTAATGCAGATGTATATTTGGTTATTGCATTGATGTTACCTGATTGATATGCAGTTTGGAAAGTGTGATTGTAGCATGCTGTTTTTAGGGATTTATGCATTGTTTAGATCCAACTTGGATCTAACTACTCTGTTTCCCTATGATTGTAGGACAAAACCATAAAAATAATTTAGGATGAAAACAAGGTAGAAGTCATGAAGATCTAAATGACCAGTTATTAGAATGAAAAAGACCTCTCCAAGGCAATGCTTAGATCCCTAAATCCTCTAATGCTCTTTTATTACTTTCAGCATTGTACATCTTCTATATGTTTACAATTAAAAGATGTAACCTATGAAGGAATACTTTCTTAATACATTCATTTTGGATGTTCAATGTAATGATCCATTCATGAAATTGAAAGGTTTAAATCATATCAATACTTAGAGAACAACATCAATGTTAATATGAATGCAATAATAAGGTATTTTTTCTTCAATATCTGAATAGTAGTGTTGAATGGATGTACCTTTATGAAATCATTGTGTTGTTTATAGTTGCTATGTTGTATGTATACTTTCTCTTCTTAATTTGAACAATTCTGCAACTTAAGACAACAACTATAAAATTCATAATCCAATGAAAGATAATAATCAATTTACAAATTCAGTGTGCAACTAAAATGCTAACATTTTCTGGCGACCTCCCAGGGGTGTTTTCCTGCTGAACAAAATCAGACTAGATGCCTTTTTCTTATCCATTGGGCATAGATTCTTTAAATTTTTCAGAATAACTAAACCCTCTCAAACTAAGAACAAACTGCAAACTAAAAACTGAAACTAAACCAAGGATATTACTGCTATCCTCCACTATTTCTATATGACTGAAAATGCTTATGATATGAGGCAGCAGAACAGATTCCATGCCTTGTATGATTGGTATGTTTTTCATGTAAGAATAGTGAAGTTTAACAGTTTTGTCCTTAGTTTCCTCTTCACACAACTGAAACTAAAACTAAAACTAAAACTAAAACTGAAGCACGTGCTTGAACAACACTTAGAGAAAGCAAACTATAACTAAAAACTTCTAGTCTAACCTAAGCTAATCAATCATCAAAGAACCCTCATATACATTTGTTATCATTTTAGTTGCACATTAAATTGATAAATTGATAGCTTTTTTACATTGAATTACGAAGTTGATAAGTAGTTGTCCTAAGTGCATAATTTTCTTAAATTCAGAAGAGAAAGTACACATGCAACATAGAAACTATAAACAACAGAAGGATTTCATAAAGGTACATCTATTCAACACTACTATTCAGATATTGAACACAAAATACATTTCTTTTGCATTCATGTTAACACTGATAATGTTGTTCTCTAAGTATTTGATCTAATTTAAACCTTTCAATTTCATAAATTGATCTTTACATTGAATATTCAAAATGAATGTAATAAAAAAGTATTCCTTCATAGGTTACACCTTTCAGTTGTAAACATGTAGAAGACGTGCAATGCTAAAATTAATAAAAGAGCATTAGAGGATTTAGGGATCTAAGCATTGCCTTGGAGAGGTCTTTTTCATTCTGATAACCGGTCATCTGGATCTTCATGTCTTATGCCTTTTTTTCATCCTAAAGTCTTCTTCTAGTCTTGTCCCACAATCATAGAGAGAGAGAGTAGTTAGATCCAAGATTGGATCTAAACAATGGATAAATCCCTAAAACAACATGCTACAATCACACTTTCAGAACTACATATTAATCAAGTAACATCAATGAAATAACCAAGCATGCATCTACAATAACTAAATAAAGTATCAAAGGGACATAGGTTTATGAAGCCTTTTACTGCATATAGTTGTTATCCTGCATTAGGAAGGGATTTCTATTTAGGAAAGCAGAGCATCCACATGTTAAGTCAATAAATCCAACCAACAAACCCATTCATACATAAATGTCATCCCGCATGACATTTACATACAAACATGGATTAGCTGATTGAATCCATTAATCTAACATGTGTTGAAAGTGGTGTGTGCAAGCAAGAGAAACATGAAACTAAAAATGCAGAAAGAAACACAATGCAAGAGTTTACAAGTTGCAGATGAGAAAAAGGAATATCTATGGGTGTCACGAGCCCATGCTCAAACCCCACAGGTATTGCAACTTCAGATAAATTAAAATATGTATATATAAATGCAAAGTGAGAACAACATTTTTTTACTACAGATGGGAGTGATCATAGAAAACAGTGATGCATGTTTTCAATGAACAAAGGAACCAGACTGAATGAGTGTTTTAAAACATGTTTTGCTAAAATCCAAGCCACGGTTTCAAATAGAAAAGAAAGGAGTGATCATGTGCAAAAGGAGGATAGATGATTGTATTATCCATTTTTAACATGCATTTTTATAATGATCAAACTGACAATGCATATTCAAGAGGAAAGGGGTACTATCAATGCTACTATAAAGATTGGCTAGATCATAGCATTTATAATCAAAACAAGGTTATGATACATGTTTTAAAATAGTACTATATTCAAATAATGATCAAATAACATCCATGTTTACAGAAGGAAGATATGATGCATGTTCAAAAGTAGTGCATGTATCATAATGGAAGTCAAAAAGGGTGTTGTTTTTTATACATAATAAGTAATATCCATTACTGTTATTAAAAATGTGATTTTATGCCAGTATCAAGTGGTGTCAAATTCTGTCAAAACAGTGGATATGCCTCTCATATTTCAATGATAAGTACATATTTATCAAAATACATCACGAAATAAACACTTCCAATCCAAAAGGAGCTCAAGTTTATCTATTTAAAAAATCTAGAAAGCATGATATAAGAAGAATGACAACACTGTTTGTGCAAAAGGTCAAGTAGAGGCACAGATTCATCGACATCAACAGATACAAGTTTTCATGTTCAAGCATATAGTATCCATTTATATTGACAGTGTTGTTATAAGAGAAAAGAAATGCACTAAAAGTGCTGGTCTTCAACATAAAGAGAGTAAATTTAAGCATAAGACAACAATGATACATCAACACAAGATAAAACTTAAAATCATAGCAGACAACTTTTATCTATTTCCTAGCAATAATACATGGAGAAATCATTCTAATATGTAGTGGAGCCGACAAAGCCCTTCATTGATAAACAATGGAAGATGTGTCTATTTCTAACTGCAGATATCAAAATACACGAGCTCACACATCTAAATCACAATAGAAGATTATGTGGGTGTTGAAAATAGTGAGTCGACAATAAATAAATGGCAACTATCATAACAGAGCAAATGCCCAGATTCATTTGTCGTGAAAGGAGTGACAACAAAGAACAATAAAACCCCCAGTGATCATTGCAAGAGTTATGTAATATAAACAAATCTATCTAAACATCATGTTCAACCAAAAAAAGAAATAACTTATCTATGAGATGTGAAGCAGTGGAGGCTGAGTCCAAGAACGAGCCCGAGTTCAAGCAAGGATGCATAGCCTAGTTGTTTCACGACATCCAAAACTCCAGTCAAAGAGGTCGCAATATAAAGATGAACAAAGATACATGCATTGGACTCATAAATCACAGTTAAATGTTTAAACCATAAGCTGCAGAGCATCTCAAGAGCATGGCCGAGTTCAACTAAGAGAAGCCTGAGCTTCTTACAAGGATGCATGGAGAGCACTGTGTGTTATGGTATGAAGACCCAAAGATATGCTGAAGCCGAGTTCATGAAGAGAAATAATGAATGCAATGTCTAAAGAGGAGTGAAGCCATAGTAAAGAAACACAGAGCCTGAGCTCTCAGATTATGATAGTGAAGCTCCAGTTCCTCACCCCGTTTAAAGAATATATGCAGAGCACCATACATTATGGCATGATAACTCAAGCCAAGAGCCTGAGTTCAACAGTAAAAAAACACCTTCATTACCCACAGATTGCCAAAGAAAGGATACATTATGGAATAATAACTCCAGTTTATAAAACCGATGCCAAGTCCCAGATTAACTATGGTGAACTCCAGCTCGAGCATCGACACAAAGGGAGCCAAGAAAATGGTGGAAAGTTGTAGACATGGCTGTAGAAAACCCTAACTTAATTCCCCAAAACTGCAGAATGAAAAATGAAATGGCCAAAATGCCTATGTCGAAATGTGATAGTTTTTGAAATCCATAGTATGGAGGAGTTAATGCCTGATTAACTGCAGTGCACGACAGATCAACTATAGGAGATATTTTCTACATTGTATGAGTCATGTTGACCATAAGATAAGGTGTCTATTTTGATAGTGGTTAGGGTTTTATCATGTCATGTAGTTGGGGGATTTATGCTATGGGTTTAGATTATATGATTTTTTGGGGGGTTTTTGATAGTTTTAATTTATGTTGGTGATATATTTTGTTAAGGAGATGTAAACATTCATATGCTAACATTAGGAGCACCAACATCGGGGGAGTTCATTTTCAAAATTAGCCTTTAGGGCTTAATTTTTGGCATCAATTATGCCTTAAATGTAGGGATTTGGATATTTTGGAGGGGCTTTTTGAAGGCTATTTTTTAGGGACATCATTTGAGCCTTGAAATCAAGGTTATCTAGCTGATTAAGGAGGACTTTAAGGGGAATTTGTCATTTTCAAGATTAGCCTTGAGGGCTATATAGCTGAACTTCTTTTTCATTTCTAGGGGTTCAGAAATTGGTGAGAAGAGGATTTTAGTGAACTCTTTGTTCCTATACCCCTTTTTATGCATTTTTGTATTCATGGGGTTCAGAATTTGGGGGATTTTGAGCTATTAGTGAACACATTGTTCCTTTGCCAATTCCCTTTGTATTTTGTAACCATTTTGCAAATTTTGGAGATAATAAAGTTGGCTTTACCATTCACACATATTTTTTGAGTCTTGCATCTATCCTTTTTAAGTTTTTTCTATATTTAAGTGTTTATCCCTTTTTAAGCATAGATTAGTGAATTGCTACAAATTCCTATTCTAGGTTTAAAGAATTGACCTTTTGCAGAAAGTTATCTCTTTGTTGGTTGAATTCCTATTATTAGTGGTACCAAACCCTAATAAGGAATTGTAAACCATCCTAGGTGTTGAGAAGTGAAATCATTTGTAGAACTTAGTAATGTGTGGTTTGTAAACAATTTTGTGATTCTGATAAGTCGGCATTCATTTTTGGTGTGTCACCTTTCTTATTTAGTTTTCATTGTTCAATTTTTCCTTCTCCCTTTTCCCAAAACCGTAAAAGTTAATATCAAGTGATATCCCAAATACAACAGGAACCAGCCTAGAATCTGGAGATTCATTCTCTAATCCACCTAGGAGAATGTTTCCATGTTTCAACAGGATGGCTAGATTTTGCATCCATCTATAGGCGCAATCTTGATTGACAACAACATCCATTAACAGACTGATTGAAGTAGCTTCCTTTTCTCACCAACAACGGATGAGATGCATGCATATGAGCAACTGAAAAGATATGCAATATAACTTGAAGGATCTGAAACTCTTGAAGCATATCCTGAAAGTGAAAGACCAGATCACATACCTCTTGGATTTGATCAATATCAATGCAAATTTTAGGTGAATAAACATGCTAGATCTACTTCTCTATAACTGGAATTTTAGGAATAGGCCCTGTTCTGGAAAGATGCCTGATTGGGCAGCCTCTTGAGATGATAAACTCTGGCTTTATGCTATTGGATTCTTTGGTTTCTTTTCTTGACTCTGGTTCCTCATGATTATCCTTCATTATTGAAAATCATGTTAATTCCTCCTCCATGGTCAAAGGATCATCATACTCTGTCAAGTCAGCTAGGAACTCATCAAAACTATTGATCCACTAGGGATCAGGAGCACTTGGTTCCAGCTTGCATTCCTGCACATAATCATTAGAAAGAATTTCCTCCACAATAGAGCACCCTTGAAAAGGCACACATTCTGACATCTCAACTGCAAGCTTCTCACTGAAGTCTGTAATAATGTTGTCAAAACACTCTTCCAAGCTTTGGTCAGCTCCTTTATCATAAACAATTTGTTGTGCTGATGTGACTGGAATCTCCTCTTCCTCATCACTCACAAAACCTGGGAGTTCATCAAACAAAATAGGTGAACATCAAAAAATTTCAGTCCCTTCATCATTAAGAACTCGTACCTCTATATGTGTTTCCTCCTTGACCGACATCCTATCAAGATGATCCTCATATTGTTGTTGATCACAATTTTCCAAATCTGTTAGCTCATATATATTCTCCTTATTGAAATCTCTTCTAACAAATCAGATGATCTCTCTTGAGTGAGCTCTTCATAAGGTTGCAATTTCTCTATAATAGGTTTTTGTGCTAGAAGGATATCACTAAAACTTGTGAATGAAAGCTTAATTGGCTCTTCATTTACAGGTTCTTGGAACACGGGAGTACGCCAACTTGGAAATTTACATTACAGAGATTTAGGAGACTCACCTTGCCCAAAATGCATGAAGCTTGGAATTTTAAACTCAAGAGCCTTTTGTTCAGCCATTTGTAATATTAGCTCTGCTCCCTTAACAACAATTTGACAATCAAGATCTTCTTCCCATTGTTTCATTTGTTGCTCATATGGTTGATCCTCATTTCCTTGCTCTTGATTTGGATGAACAAGCTTTCTAGGCTCATCAAAATCCTTATCTTGCTCTTGGGAACCAATCTTTTGAGTTTCAAGGGAACCTGCAAGAAAAACTTGTGCAATCTATGCATTTACTTGAAAATAGGAAGGCAGTTCCTGTGATACAGTTGGCTGATCTTGATTAAGTACAGGAGCGTCTTCCACAAACTCCATCGTGTTAAACATATTAAATCTCATTTCAAACAATGGATTTAGGAATGTACCAGGTGGGCAAGTCTCTTCCTTTGTAGCTGCTAATTTCTCTTCATACCTCTTCTTTTGGGCTTTCAACTGTCTTGCAAGCTCTTGTTCATGAAGATAAGCTTGCTGATCTAAACTCTCTTGCTCATGTATATAAGCTTGATATGAGAATTCTTCTAGCTGTGATTGGATCTCACACTCTCTTTTGACATCATCATTCTGCTTGCCTAATTCCTGCAGTAAAATTTACAGATTTTCTTGTTCCTTCCTACGGTTTTGTAATTCTTGCTGAAGTTGAAGTTCTTCAGATTGATCAGGAAATTGGGCAGGGGCATATTGGTTTGGGGCAAATTGGACATACTGATAGCCTGATATAATATGGTAAATTGGATTGAAAACAACCTTAGGATGATTTTCATATGGCTGATAATTAGCCCATTGAACATTATTTTCATGATAAGGTGGCGAGATTCTTGCTTCCCACAATAATATGACATTTTTATTTATGTAATAAGCTGGAAATCTGAATATAAAAGATGATCTAAAAAATACCAGCACTTGACCTTTTGAAACCAGTAGATCTTTTCCAACAGAGTCGCCAGGTGTGTATTTGAATCCTACCTCCAAAGGTTGAAATATTGTTGTTCACACCAAGACAACAATAATAATGAAGCTCTTCAGAACTGTGAAATAGTTAATGGTACCACCGAGCGTGCCAAAAACTGTTGTCAATCAGGATTGCGCCTATAGCTGGATGTAGAATCATTTTTGAAATTAGCCTTAAGGGATTAATTTTTGGCATCAATTATGCCTTAAATTTAGGGATTGGGCTAAAATTTTGGAGGGTCTTTAGGAAGCTACATTGTGGGCATCTTTTGTGGGCCTAAAATTCAAGTTATCTATCTATTTAGAAGACCTTTTTGGGGGGGAGTTTTCATTTCTGAGATTAGCCTTGAGGGCTATATATCTGAACTTCTTATTCATTTGTAAGGGTTAAAAACTAGGGATAAAAGTTGTATTAGTGAACATATCATTCCTTTGCACTTTTTCCTTGTTTTTGTAACCATTTTGCAAATTTTGAAGATAATAGAGTTGGCCTGTATTCACATATTTTTTTGAGTTTTGTCATTATTCCTTTTCAAGTTTTCTGCATTTTAGTGTTTATCCCTTTCGAGCATAGAATAGTGAATTGATTCAAATTCCTATTCTAGGTTATAAAGAATTAACCTTTTGCAGAAGTTACCTGTTTGCGGGTTGAATTCCTACCATTAGTTGCATCAAACCCTAATAGTGAATTGTAAACCATCCTAGGTGTTGAGAAGTGAAATCATTTGCAGAACTTAGTAATGTGTGTTTTGTAAGTACAGTCTTGCAATTCTGATAAATTTGAATCTATTTTGGTGTATCACCTTTATTAATCAATTTTCATTTTCAGTTATCTCTCTCCCTTTTCCCAAATCCATAAAAGTCAGCATTAGGCGATATCCCAAATTTAACAGGAACCGACCTAGAATCCTGAGACTCATTCTCTCATCCACCAATGAGAATGTTTCCATGTTCCAACATGATGGCTAGATTCTACATCCAGCTATAGGCGCAATCCTGATTGACAATACTACTTTTTTTTGAAACCAAGATGTAAATACCTATCTAACCGAGCATACCATGCTCTAGGTGCTTGTTTCAGTCCATACAATGCCTTTTTCAAATTGCAAACCATGTCTTCATCATCTGTCAAGGGAAAGCCACCAAGTTGCTCAATGTACACTTGTTCCTCTAGATCTCCATTCAGAAATGAAGATTTCACATCCATCTAATATACTTTAAATTCCTTGTGTGTTGCATAAGCAAGGAACAATCTTACTACTTCTAGTCTAGAAACATGAGAAAACCATTCTATCCTTATTCCTTACAACCATACCTTCTTCATTCATTTTGTTTCTAAAAACCCATTTAGTCCCTACAAAATTTTGTCCTTAGGTCTAGGAACCAATTCCCAAGTGTTTTTTTTCTCTATCTGATCCAATTCTTCATGCATTTCTTTAGTCCAAGATTCATCTCTACATGCCTCATTAGTAGTTTTTGGTTCTACTTGTGAAACCAAAAAAAATCTCATTTCTGATTCTTGATCTTGTCATCATTCCTTTATTTGAATCACCAATAATTTGATTCTCATGATGATTTTTCTTAACATACCTTGGTGTCTTTAGAGTTTCAGTAGGATCATTCAAGCATACCTCAATTTCATTGTCAACCTTAAGAGTTTCCTCTTGACTTGCACTAATCTCCATTTTCTCTGTAATATGGTTACACTCATACATTATTTCTTGAATCTAAAACCTCTTATCAACTCTTAAATTAGCACTTTTAACTATCTTCCTCAATCTTAGATTGAAACACTTATAAGCCTTACTTTTAGTGGAATAACCAAGGAAAATTCCTTCATCAATTCTAGCATCAAATTATCCTATCTCATCATCCCTTTTGATATAACATTTTCTACCAAATATTTTGAAGTATTTTACAGTAGGAACATGATTAAACCAAAGTTCATAAGGTGTCTTATTGGTAGGTTCTCTGATCTGAATTTTTTTTAGTGTATACTGTAGTACCAACAACTTCTCTCCAATGCACATGTGAAAAATTCCCTTCAAGCAACATAGTTCTGACAACATCTTTTTTTTTTTGCTTCCCTCTGCAATCTCATTATGTTGTGGTGTCCTAGGAGTTGATGTTTTTCTATATATTCCATGCTCTTCACAGAAAGTATTAAAAAAATCTGATGTAAACTCTCCACCTCTATCTGACCTTAAAATTTTTATCTTCAAACCTAATTCATTCTCAACTTTTTATTTGAAAATCTTAAACTTATCAAAAGCTTCAGACTTCTCTTTAAGAAATGAAACCCACATCATCCTAGAATAGTCATCAACAAAGACTATAAAGTACCTTTCACCATAGTAAGATCTTGTTCTTGTAGGACCACAGAGATCTGTATGTACCAAATCTAATTCCCCTTTGCTGAGTAAGATTTGATCTCAAAACTACTTCTAGTTTATTTCCCCATCACACACTCTCTACACATGGTGTTAGAAGGCTTCATAATTTTTGGTAAATCTCTGACTGCATTTGTGATACTTTCTTTCAAAATGTTATCAAAATTTATATGACAGAACCTTTTATGCCATAACAAATTGTCATCAACCTTTGCAACAAAATAATTAGCCTCTGTAGTATTCAACTCAAACACATTACCTCTTGACTTTGTACCTGATGTGATCAAATCTCTTGCCTGACTTTTGATAGTACATTTCCCATCATTGCACTTCAAATGATAGCGCTTGTCTATAAGTTGTCCAACACTCAACAAGTTGTGCTTAAGTCCATCAACAAGAAAGACATCATCAGTATTAGTTTTACCATCAAGAGAAATCGAGCCTACTCTAATGATAAATTTAGGAGTGTTATCACCAAATTTGACTACACCACCATCATATTTAGTTAGCTAAACAAACTTATTTTTATCACCAGTCATATGATGTGAACATATACTATCTATGATCCATTCTGATTTCTTTTCAACATGCAAAAATAAGAATCTTTCTTCATGAATAGGCTCATCGTCTCTAATAGCAATAAATCCACTTTCATCATAATCCACACCAACATCATCAGACGCACCTTCACTAGCATAGTAACATTCCTTATCCTTAGAATATTTTGGTCTATGAAATTTAGGTTTATGCTTAGGAACCCTTGTAGGACATCTAGATATAAAATGACCAATATTATTGCATAGAAAACATTTTAAGGGTAACTTTCCTTCAAATTTATCCTTACCTCTCTTTTCTCCTCTTGAGATCAAGGCCACAAGTTCATCTAGTTTCCTTTCCTCTTCCTCTATCTTTTCTCAATCATCAACATATTCACCAAGCTCTTGATACATGTTGCCTCTGGTGGTGCATGCAAGAATTGATAAAGTATATTTCTCATTATGCACAGTCGCCTTGAATGCAGATTCCACCTTAGGTAATGTATCCTCCAGCTTTGCAACCTCAAAGCTGGTCAACTTTACAATCAACATCTCTTTGTTAAAGTTCGTTGACAAAGGTATGATCTCTTCTATCGCTCGCACTTTAATTTTTTTACACAGGTGTCAAATATGTGAGAATATTTGCGATCACTTCTTCTTCAGTATCTATGCCTCTCAAGTTTCTAATGCCTGTAACAACCCCTGTAATCCTCTGTACATATGCTCTGACGTTTTCATCATTTTTCATTCTCAAAATCTCCATTTTTGTCTTCCAATTGTGCAACTTCTCCTGCATAGTAAACTTATCTTCTTTATATAGTGCCTCTAGTCTTGACCAAATTTTATGTGCAGAATCCAAGTCTTTAACCTCTGTGAATTAACCCTCAGAGAGCGTGTTGACCAATGCTTCTCTTGCAACTATATTACAGCTAAAAAAGTTATTTTCATCTTCATTATCATTTTCTAATTCATCTTTAGTCTTGATCTTCTCATCCTTCTTTTTAATCATCTAGTAAGCAATTCCTAAGCAGAGCAGGTGAGTTCTCATCTTGTTCTTCCAACTGTCAAAATTTTCAGGATCAAATTTCGGACTCTCCTTCTGATAGAATGTCATCTTCAAGATCACCTCAAATTGTTAAGATTTCTCTCAAAGGAGAGGATCTAAGACTCTCCAATGTAGGATTGTTAGGAGCATGATCTCTATCCTCATTAATACAAGACAACCTAGGAGAAGTGCTAAGATTGTTTATGGAAATGTCATCTTTAGGTTCATCATTTTTAACAAAGACTTTTATGAAATTAACATAATCCATGCATTTCATTAAGAATTTTATTACATAGTTAATTTAAATATGGATAAAAGTCTTAAAAAATGATTTGTATGAGGGAAGACTATTTTGTTTTTTAATGATTCCATATGCAAGAGTACCATGAAGGAATGAAAGCAACATGAAATGTAAATAGATATTATGTACTTCATGTGATTGATAAATAGAAGTAAGAAGAAATGTAATAACATAAGAAATAATACCCCAATCTAATTTAATAAATTCCATCATGAAAATTAAACTCCCTAAATCAGATCTAGGAATGAAAATCAAAAGTGAAAATGTAAGGACATTGGGTTCTGATGCAGGAGCACCCTTGGGTTCTTGGGAATCTTCTATCAACCAAAAATATTTTCTTTTAGTTGTTCCTGTTCAAGAAGTCTCTTTTTTTGTGATGGTGTTCCTTCGCGTTGGCTTATTTCCTATCGCGGACCTCGTGGCATATACTTGGCTTCATGGTTAACCTTTGTTTGGCTCTGCACCTTGATCTGTTTCTTCTTGGTGGAGATCTCTTGGATTTTGGCCTGGACCAATTTGTTCTTCACGTTTCGTGGCCTGATGGATTTCTTTGATCTCACAAACCTTTTCCTTGGTTTACGCACCTCCTTGGCATATCATTTTATGTTCCTGAACTCTTGTCCAACCTCCCTTTTGGTGTGCACTTCATTCTATTGATCTATGTAGGAGTTCTTCATAATTTAGGTCCTAACCTATTATGTACATTACATTTTCATGTCTTGGAGATTGTGATCGATCTTGGCCAAATTGGTTGTGTTGCAAACATCTATATACTATTGTATTTGATCCTTTAGTTAATAGCTCTCAATATTGATGATTCATAAATCCACATAAAGGATATAATATGGATTTATGATCTGTAATCAGGCATGTATGTCTTGAATGTAAGCATGGATGTTGTTGGCCAATTGTAATTAATTTTTCTGATAATGCAAATGCTTACTCTAGATTTATCTCAATTCCTTGTTGTTTCTTCCATTGTGTAACTCTTGTTGCATGGTTCGAACAATCCTCATTGATTTTTCTCTTGTCGTCGCTACACCGGGTTCACTAAAATGTGATGAAAGAAAATAGAAAATTCAAATGAAGTGATTACTAGGATGAATAATCAAACTAGTAATCTCACAGCAAATTGTTCTCTCAATATATTAGGAGGGAAAACAACCCACTAGGCTTAAGAAAGACTCAACACTAAATAGGTGTGAGCATTTTCCTTCGTTAAGTTGATTCTTGATTGTGTAAGTGGAAATGTGGAGATATAGAGGAGCAAGAAATGATTTCTAATATGCAGAGATAAAAATAGATCAAATGACCAAATTTTGAAATCACATCTCAGAAGTGAACACAGAGAGTGGCCTGCACACAAACTCTAAGACTGAAATGCCTATCAAGGGTGACTTGGAGGCAGAGGGTGACTGGACTCACCCTAATGTTGAGAGGCACTCTTGATCAGCCAAAAAGAGATGGAGAAGGCGAGGATTTGAGACAAACTTTCTTATAATTAAATCTGAAACTTTTTCACATGTTACCTGCGCACATAAAAAGGGAAGATTGTTGAGAGAAAAAGGGTTTTTTCTCATTCAAACTCCTATTTAGGAATTAAAATTGAAATTGAGTTGAAATTTTACGAAAGAAAAGGAAGTGTGTCGTGAGTAGCAAAGGATTGAGAAGTATCTTATACCTCGATGATGAAAGTGTTTCTATAAATGAGATCACAAGTGTTGATGTGATAGCATGACTTCACAAAGACCTAAAAGAACATCATAAAAGATATGCTTGCATAATGATTGCTAGGCTTGCCTCCATGAATTTCTTGAATTCACGAATATTCTTGATTACTGCTTGAGTACTTGTTAGTGATGAGATGTCATACAAAGATGATTGATAGGTCTACTCATGCCCTTAAAAATGGGAGAGGTAAAAATGCTTTTATACATCTCTAGGACATTTAGGAGCACAAAACTCAAATAAGGCTGATTTTTTTTTGAAATCCTACTCAAAATCAAAGACCAAGCTCTAATTCAAATTTGAGGCCAAACTACCAAGTAAGGGGAGCCTCCCATTAATGTAGGCAATGGATTGGGTTGCCCCATAAATTATGGGGCACCCTTTATGATGTATTCGGGGCTCAAATTTAAATTGGGAGCCCATATGGTTATGAGGACATAAAAAATGTGCACGAAATCAAGGTGTGATAACTAGAAACGTGTAAAAGATAATTAATAGTGATTCTATGTACATAAGACATAATATTTGAATGAAATAATTAAAGAGGGAACTCATATAATTAAGTGCCCACGTTAATTAAATTGAGAGAAAGGACTTAAATACATAAAAAGGTCCTATAATGTATAGAAGAATGAATACACGCTAAAATGAGCTCTACACAAGCATGAAATTGGACACACTTAGGCAATGCGTATAATTTACGACGCTCCAATAATGAATCATGTTATAATGATTCAACCATTAGACATAAAACAAGGAACTAATTGAAAATCAATCACAAATCTAACCTACTTGAAGATCAGTAAATCAACCTTAATGTTCTATCAAACAAGGCACATGAACTAAAGGACAATCAGAGGCGCTAAATTGTGCACGTACTAAGGTGCAAGCACATGTGCTAAAACCCAGATTTGATTGGCACCATGACTAAGACTATCTCAATTTGGAGAGGCACATGCACTAAATGATAGGTGAAGACACTAAATAACACTTGCACCAAAATACAAGCATGGGTGCTAAAGCACAAACTTTGCTCCCAAACTAAGGCTAAACACCATGAAACTTAACCAAATTAAAAACATGATTAAATATCAATCTAATCTACTATAAGCACATCAATATACATCATACCGAGGCTTAATTCACTTGGTACCAAGACAATACACATAATTACAATATCCAATACAAGATAATGATATATGAACAATAAGTGGGAAGAAGTACAAGAGAAAGGTGAAGTAGCTCCAAGTCCACACTAGAATTTGTACATCATCCCCAATGGTGGCTTATCACACTACTAGACCATGTGGTACCCTCAAGTCCACCTCACCATGCTCGTAGAGATAATCATATGACCCAAAAATTTACACAACAATAATACAACAAGGATTACAATCTCATAAAGCACAAGTATGTAGTCCAACCATAATAAACACCCAACTTAGAATCCAAGCAATATCATGAATGATTAACAACCTAAATACATAGTACACTCTACTCATATCTACATAAGTAACATACGAAAGTCCAAAAGTGAGAGTGTCATCGTATAGCCATGAGGAATGGCTCATACGACATCAAGCAATCCTTTTGTGGAGATGTTAGGGGGTTTAGAGTCGCCTTTACTTGAACTTTATAAGTTCATTTGTTTATTATAGTCAAAGCCTCACCCCGTTCATTTTCCTACCCTGATGTTTCCTCCAAAGCCTTTTTTTTTTTGAGTCTGTCAAATCTAAGCCTTTGGCGTCATCTGGTTCAATTCCAGTCTGTTATAAGTCGGTCACTCAAGCTTTCAAGTCATTCGAACCTCTTTGAACCTCTTTGAACTCTAGTTCCAAGTAGTTCAAATTAGTACAATAGCGGCCCAAGTCTTTTTATCGCTAACGATGTGTTCCTGCAGGAAAGCTCGTGACATTTCCCTCTTGTGATGTGTTGAACCTCTTTGAACCCTTTTGAACCTGGGTTCAAAGTAGTTCAAAGTAGTTCAGAAAGGTATGCAAGCAGGATTATTAATGACGTAACGTCTGACAAGACAGGCCGATTGAGGTGGCACAATTCTATTTGCTGAGTCAGTGTACGAAAATCAGGGAAATCACTTACACGGGCGAAAATATTTGATTTGAGAATAAATAATGATGATTGGGGAAGGTGGCATGTCTCAAAGATATATTTTGATTTGAAAGCGTTCATTTTCACGTCACTCGGCATTGAAGGCTTGATTAATGCCCACATGAAGTTGTTTCTTCCGTGCTTCAAACTGCAAATAAAAGAAGCTTTGTAAGTTATTTTTCCCTATTATGCATTCGCGAACTCTTGGCGCTGGGAAGGCGGTTTGTTCGGATTCAACTCTTACAGGTAGCTTTTTCAAGCTTTGCTCCTCGCTTCTGGTTGTTGCTTAAAGTTTAATATTTCGAGCAGTGAGCTGGTAAAATCTTCATTTTTTTGTGCAAATATGAAGTCTGTTATGCACTTCTTTGGAAATGTAAAGAACTTAGAATGTAGAGCTCCAGTCATAGCGGACACAGATTTGTTAGGGTTTTCGGTTGACACCATGGCTTCAAAGCTCTCTTCCCATATTGATGAAGAGTCTGTTGTAGAATTTTTAGCCAGCGGCTTACTAGAAGCAGCCGCATTCCCACCTTCAGCCGTTTGCCCAAAGTTAATACAAGAGTGCATTAAAAGATATGATGTCAAATTGAAATGTATTTTAAATGCAGAAGGTCAAACCCTAATACCAGTAAATCGTGGAACCATTGCAGTAGTTTTTAAGATACCTGATGAGAGTCTAGTTAACTTCACCCCTACCCAGTCTTTGGCTCAATTTAGAGAAAATATTGATAAGAACAGAAGCCATATAGCGAGAAAATGGACCAAAACCAACTACAGAGGCGGGTCGGGGTTACCAAAGTCCCTTACTAAAGATCACATGAATCCTCTAGTACATGATATTGTTGTCCTTCTCCACCATTTAAAGGGTTCAGAACAAGCGTTGTACTTTGACGAATGGATGTTCTATTTTGTGGAAATTGTTCTAGAGGGAAGACAGCACATAGACTGGGCTGAGATCATAGCTATATCCCTTAGAGATCAACTCAAGAAAACTCAAATGACCAAAGAAGAGTTCTATATGTCCTCATACTTAATGTATTGCTTGGCCTACACTCAAAACTTATCTCCTATTCAGAAAATTCCTTGGAGCGAAAGTTTGTTTATTCATGAATATTGCCCCTTGTTAAGAAAAGATAAAGTTTTGGAAGACTACAGGAAAGTACACGATGTGTTTTGGGGGAAACTACGCCAAGAACTTGTAGGCACGCTGAACCAAAGAATTTTAAAGAATGCTCAGAAATTGGTCTAGATATTTGGTAGTTTCTACATTCAATTTCCTCGCTTCACATATATTCGGGTAGGTGGATTTGAAGAGGAACCCATGAAGTTGCCTCGGTACGCTTTTGATTGTTTTGTACTGGCGAAGGTTTGCAGACAGTTATTTGTTATTAAAAGTGCTCTCCCTGAAGACAAGTGGAATTCTTTGTTTCCGGTGAAGCTAGGCAATTTGGTCTGTAATAGTATGTTGGATGCATCCATTGTTGGGAGTAATTTGCTGAATTTTCACATGACCTTTTATGAATCAAGGATAGGGTTTGATAGTAAGGGTTTTGCCAGGCAGACTCTAGGGCTGAGCAAATGCCCCTCCCCAAGTTATCATCTTGAAGATTTATGGGAAAATCTCAGTAATGAGAAAATGGTCTGGGAGCAGGATCGAACCAGACTCACTATGTCAGAGATCAAGTTATTACAGTTGAGGTTCGATATCAGAGGCATGGAAGAGGACAGTTCAGAGATTCTATGCCCAACCGCCACCTGTTCAGAAGCAAAAAGTGTCCCAATCATTGATTGGGGCAGGAAAGAATCTAGCGATATTAAGCTCAGAGCCTGCCGAATTTTTGAAGTGACTGAGAGTTGGATTACAGCAAAGAAGAAAGGAGTTCAACTCCCTACCGACACATGCCTTGATACAGGATCACCTATTAAAAGTATTAGGCAAGTTCATGCTAATGTTTCTCCCTTGTTATCAACTGCAGGTGAAATAACATCATTGAAGGAGGAAACAACTTCAGCAAAACACCCTACAACACCAAGATCGAGGGTAAGGACGAGGTCAGAAAAGAAGAACCAGGTGGCTTCAGGAGAACCCGACTATTTGGATGATGTCATTGAGCTCAACGAAGAAGACCTCTCATTCACCCCTGATCATCAAGAGAAGGTTCAAGAGGTTCTCACGCAGAGTCAGGAGCTATCCCGGGTTGCAAACACACCGGTAAAAACTCCTGATAATCGAATTATGCCTAGTTTGATTCCACCATGGCTCACTGAATCTGTTAGTAAGCGAAAAAGTTTCAAACCGCTTGCTTTGCCAGTTAAAGAAATTGTCACAAGGTATGCTACCTGCACCCCAAAGGCTAAGAGAATGAAAAGTGACGCAAGGTTGACAACAGATCCGTCAACAGGGAAGATTATTGTTGAAATTGCCATATTAAAGCCTATGGAAGAGGCGCAGGATCCTGAACCTGAAGATTATGAAATAAAAAAAATGGAGTTGGGAGTTCTCAATAGGGATTCTCGTGATCACATCTTCAAATTTTCCACTGACCATATGTTGGGGCAATCACAGAAAGACGGCAGGGAGAAACGTGAATTAAAGCAAATAGTTTCAACGATGGCAGAATTTCTCTCATCACTGGCTGAAGATGGTGTGCTACCTATGGCATAGGCCTCCCAAGGGTTTGACCCCAACTCGGCGGAGAACCAAAAATTGGTCAAACAGGTACAACAAGGAAGAACTTGGACAGAAATGATCAAGGCATGGATTGATGGTATAATAGCAGAAGGGAGCACCTTCATACGGGAGTTCATGAGCACCCACGCGGATGGCGAAATACTCTTAGAGGATATTCAGACCTTAATCCCAACATGGGAAAATGAGGTAGAAAAATGTGCAGACATCGTGATGCGAGTACAAGAGATTGAGGATTATGGAGTATAGCAGTTTTTAACTAAAAATCCCATGAAATTGGTTGATCCTTGTATGCTTTTTGTCTTAAAGAAAAACTTTGGCTGGAAGAACGCATTGTTTAAAGCAGCTATTTCTCAGATGAAAGCCATGGAAAAAGAAGTATAGGAAATTCACTCTGATACCTTAAAGGACATAAAAGTAGTGAACCCCTCGGGCATCTTACAATTTGATGATGGAAATCAGGATGTTGATGCGATGGTTAAGTCTTTTGTTGATGTGATGAACGCCTTCAAAGAAAATGAGGCGCCAATAGTTCGCAACCTCACCAGAACTGCCAACATCAAAGCTATGTTAATCTTGAACCGAGGACAACTGCCGAAACAAGCTAAAAAAATCCAGAAGATGCGATGGGAAAAGAACGCGATGCATGCCAAGTTAGCCACACTAAAGAGTCTGCATGCCCCGCCTACACAGGAACTGCTCCGTCTCTTTCGGTCGTGGAAGCTGGTGAAGATGGCCACGTCAGAGGATACCAAAGAAAACTGAAATGGATTCAGTTTATTTTCTTAAATTATCTTGCTTTTAAAACCTTATTTTGAGAACTCTGTTATAACTAGTAACTGTTTCTTTCCATGTTTGTGTCCGAGAAGCCGGGTTTTTCGGGATGCTTTCTCAGACTGTTAAACTATATAAGCTGGAGCTTAGAACTCTTGAGGGGGTTAGAATAGAAGAGAGAGGAGAACAGAATTTAGAATAGCATAAAAGATTTTTGTTTTTCGATAGTTTAAGTGGCTGATAATATCTAGACTTTGAGCTAGTTATACCTGGATGCTCATGCTGAGATGAATTTTGATTTTTAAAAATCAAATAGTAATATATATTCCTACTTTGCGAGAGTTATAAATTGGATCTTTGCATGCGTTATTCCTTTTCAATCATTTAGTTTTTTTTTTAGATTCACAAGTTTAGATTTATGTAGATGAATGCTTAATAGTTTTGAGCCTCTTGGTTATTAAGTTAGTTTAAGCTGCTTTCTGCAAAATAGTTTCTGGCTCTTTCAAAGTTTTGCAAGTTTCTATGCTATACTTCATCTGTCCAAGAACAGTTGGGAGATCTTTTTCCTGCTTTTTAGTCAAAAGCTTGTATGTTTAAATTGCAAGTACCCATTTGTTGAAAATCTTTGAAAGGGAGCTGTACCTTTGTAAAATTCAGAGGGAAGCAAAGTAAATGCTTACCCAACTGTTGTTTAAGGATTTGTTTTCAAGGGCATAGAGTTATAAAGTAAACATCAAAGATTTAGGGAGAACAAATTTGTTAACCAACAGGAGACAAGGAGGTTCAACATCACTAAATCAATTTCCCATGGATGACTAGGCCATCACATTGCATCCTTGGCCAAGAGAACACTCAAGGCATGCAAGAGACATACCTATTATATTTTTATTATTATGTATCTACCTATTTCATTTTAACTGTGTTATCACTTAAATTACACAACTCCCTAATGGGTTATCCTGGTAGCTCCTTGTGCCCCAACCCCCATTGAGAGCCACTCCCATGTTCTAACACCACACACGATCCCAAGATCACAACTAAGATGCAACTACATAGCACAAAACAATCGTATATCATATAAAAATAGTACATCATATAGCAATATTCGACTATCACATCATACATTGTTGGAAAAGCCTCAGCATGCATTCCATTGATTCCAAACCAAGAGTATGGATCCACATTGATCCCACAATGAATTTTTGGTGCCATAACAATAATACCACATATCAATAGCCATTTACAAGCACAATTAACCACCTTTATACAATGCTAATTTTGACCCAAAACCGGGCATAGAAGCCATCCACTCAAAAACCATTGAAAATTTATAATATGTTGCCATGTTTGTGTCTTCTTTTTTTTATGTTAAAGCTTGAAGAGAGAAAATATAATATAATTGAAGGGAATATTTATATTGCAAATAAACAACAATAATAATAGATGGAAAAACTTTAAACTTAATCACCCAAAACCTAATACAATTCTAAAAATGAAATAATACTTTGCAAAATGTGAATGCCCAGATGATTAAATCAAATTATAAGCACAACTTATGCATATCCATTTGTTGGAAATGAATATAAATGTCTACAACAGTTACAATCAACAAATACAAAGGGTTTTAAACCCTAGTTGGCATCAATACATCACCAAAATACCACAACTGAAACTGTTATGCAACAACAACAATAAATACACCTATGAACACACTCCCCAAACTTCTCACAACTACTGCTATAAATCATATCTACAATATTCACCATTAAAGACTGAGGTAATTTGGTGCAGGAGCATCTACTCATTTGGATGCCTCGTGAAGTATTTTTTATTTTCTTTTGTTTTGATATTTTTTCAAGGTTGAATAAGATCCCAAGGACCATTTTAAATCAGTTCAAATCACTTTGTAAGGCTATTGAAGTCATTAAACTCATGGAGACCTATAAGGTCCTGATTGGGTCAAAGTTGGTCAAACAACTTAGAGTGTGTCCAAAATGAGTGGAAATGATGTAATTGGACCAATATGGTATATTTTGGCATGTATTAGGGATAAACATCAATTTTTGGAGTCATATTGATAAGTTGGTCAAAAATTGTCATCTTGTCAAAATTGCAAAAAAGATGTAAACCCAATGGTCATAGCATTCAAAAAGTAGTTTTTTTTTTGGTTAAGGGGCTAGTTATGGTTTTTTTAGTGTATATATATATATATATA
>MU225844.1:88483-104298 GCA_018584345.1 Thuja plicata
TATGAAGATTTGATCAGAAATATAGTAAAAATCAATTTCATCTCTACATTCTTCATGGTTTATGACTATAACAATGGTTTGTACAAGAAGATAACATGTCATTTTGGTCCATAATCGATGGGAGATGTTGTAAAAGGTTTCAATCTTCCATTTAAATCAGGTCTCATTGAATTTAATGTTGTATTTTGAAAGTTATAGTGATTTCTTCATAAACAGTCCAAAACCCTCATCTAGGGTATGCACTGAGTAAATAAAATACATTTATCCTCACCTATCCAATGGAAATGTCTTGAACCTGGTTAAATGACTCGTTGATATGTATACCTTGAGATTCCAAAGTTATAGATCAAGACATTAAGATTTGCATGTGTTTCAATAATGCCCGAATTCTGATTCTTGTGTTGTAGGTTGTTAATGGCAGGAAGTAATGAAAGTTTCATGTGTCTTGAGTGTTGGATCATGATCTGTTAAAGGTGGAATTGAGTGGGAATGTTTTCAAAGGGTCTTGGAACCTCTCCCTATTACTAGCTTGTTAAAACAAAGAAGTTTGAGTCTTTTTGTTTGCACGTTATTTTGTTATGGAGGGCAGACTGAGATTAACAACTAGCAATGAAAGTTTGAGTTTTGTATCATTGTTTTGATGGTCATCATAGAGTGAGAGGTTTGAGAATGTCAACAAGAAGTGTGGAATCCCTTTTCAAGTGGATATTTGTTGAAACAACATGAAGGATGGGGTCATTTATTGTATTGTCTTCTGTTTGTTGTGTGTATGACAGTTACAATAAATTTATGGATTGTATGGATTTGAAGCCTCTACATCAAATGGTCAAGGAAACTATTGGATGACACTAACTAAGATATTTTGAATGTTTCTAGGCCCTTGTTCAAATTTTGGAAGCTTTTTTTACACATGTTTTAGTTGTCGAAAGTGAACATTCTTAGGAAGCCTATTTAGGCCTATTTGTTGAATGACAGTCATTGTTTGGTGTGTTTGTTACAAAGCAACATATGATCATTTGGAGTTATGTTTTGGAAGGCCATAAAAGGTGTTTGGAGTGATAATTTTTTGGGTGGGTTGATTTTTCCTTGTAGAGTTATAACATTTTGTTGTTGACTACGGCTAGAAGACATTTAGGGTTGAATTTGTATAAAGCAATGACAGTTGGGAAATATATGTTTCTTGAAGGTTATCAAGGGAGTGCAAATGATGTTTCAGGTTGTTCTAGGAGGTCCCTAAAGTTACATGGATCTTGTGACCATTGAAAACCATATTTACCATTTGAAAACTATAAGGCATGGTGGCTTGTGAAAGGGAAGTGTGGGAGTGATGAGATGTTGTTGAGTAAAACTACATGAAAGTCTTAGTAATGGATTATCAAGGAGATTGTTATGAAAGGGGAGTGTTCCATAGGGTTTCTAGTTTGGTCAAGAAAGGGCATTGAGCCCATTGTTGTGAAATATGTCTAATTGGCATTAAGATACTTGTAAGTTGTTGAAAGTTGAACCCAAGTCTTTGCATCATAATTATTCCCAATAAGTTGCAATGTGACTCCTATAGTGAAGCCACTCCTCGTCCTCCAGATTGTATCTCTCAACAACGTGGAGAATGTTTCATGTAAGGGTTTTCATCCTCACAAACCAGCAAGAAGAAGCACAATCTCCTTTAAGAACCAGAGCATAAAAAATACCAATATTCAACCAAGCCTCCTCAAAAAGAGCTCTTCAATCTCTTCTATAACATTCTCAAGAGAATTCCTTCATTCACTTTTCCAATGTGGGATAAACAAAATCACTTTTTGTCTTTTCCTATTTTTTTGAGATTTTTTTTTTTTTCATTTACTTCTACTTTCTTTTTAAAGATGGATCTTAAGCACCCTGGATGATCATACAAGTACTTCAATTTTCCCAATTCTCTCTATAATTTTGACAACTCTCACTTTGTCTTTGATAACTTTGCTTCAATTCTATCAACCCCATCTATCGATCCATCCTCTGAGTCAAAAGGTCCAGTTGTTGGTTCTGTTGTTGAGCTCTTTCATCTGCTTATTAATATGTTTGAACTAGTGCATCCAACAAGTTCAAAAATCTCTCTTCTCTTATATCCCCTCTTTTAGCCATATTGCTTGTGTTCTACTCACCTATGTCTAAGTGCTCTTCTAGATCCTCTTGTCCTTCTAACCATGTATTGTTTTTGCATGAAGTATAATGATAAGTCCACGATTGCATACTCCAATCTGTTATATCATTTCCTAATCATTTTGAACCCGCCAGGATGGCGCGATACACTGCTCTGATACCACTGTAATATGTTGTCATATTTGTGTCTTCTTTTTTTTTTTCCTTAAAGCTTGAAGAAACCATAAATGTGTGTAGCAATTACCTTCAACAAATACAAAGGGTTTCAAACCCTAGCTCGCATCAATACATCACCAAAATACCACAGCTGGAACTATTATACTACAACAATAAATATAATTATGAACACACTTGCCAAACTCCCCAAACTTCTCACAACTACTACTATAAATTAGATCTGCAATATTCACCATTGCAGACTGGGGTAATTACTCTCAATAAGCTCCAATGTGACTCTTCTAGTGAAGCCACTCCCAATCCTGTAGATTGTATCTCTCAACAACGTGGAGAATGTCGCATATAAGGGTTTTTGTCCTCTCAAACCAGCAAGATGAAGCACAAACTCCTTCAAGAACCAAAGTATAAGCAATAACAATATTCGACCAAGCCTCCTCAAAAAGAGCTCTTCAATCTCTTTTTATAACATTCTCAAGAGAATTCCTTCATTCACCCTGCCAATTATGTGGGATAAACGAAATCACTTTTTGTCCTTTCCTATTTTTTTAGGATTTTGTTTTTCCCCTATTTTTCCAGGATTGTTTTCCCCCTATTTTATCATGATTTCTATTTTTCCATCATTCCTATTTTTCCACAATGTTTTTTTTCCTTTAATCTTAAGCCCCCAAACATTTTATATCACCAATGAGTTATTAAATAAAGGGACGTCAAATATATTTCACTTAACTATAGTCCCACATTAATAAAGTTAAATATTTATATTTAACTTTATTAATGCATAAATAAATCATATCAATGATAATATAATTCTTTTGTCCATATTAGACATTTACCATCGATATGCCAACATCACTGAAGGTTCTGACCATGCTGAAATGAGTTACTATAAATAGTAAGTATGTCCAAATTGCATCTAGACACCTCAGATCGACGTGCAACTAAAAGTGCCTAGGCCAAATGGCCTCTAAGTCCCTTAAATGTCTGGTTAGCCTACATGACCATGGAGAAATAGGCTAACGACAAACTCATACAACTTGTGCTAGAAAGGGGACATTACAAAATCCAAAGTGAACCAATCAAAATTTTGGGAAAACCCAGTGGTTCCCATGCATCCCGCATCCCACAAATGCAATCAAATTCACCAAATAACCATCTGATTCCAAACAGGTGGCATAATGGTAAGATAAACCTCATTTTCATAATCAAATTGATAAAATACTCAATATTCAACCAAGCACTTATACAAAATGGAATCATGTCTAAATCCATGTCATCAATCATTTCCAACTCACAAATTACCTTTAAATTGAAGCACAAGAGAGAAATGAGAATTCGTACCTCAAACCAAACAAATGCCTAGATTTAAAGAAAATGTCAAAGACTCCAAAAGAGCAAATGAAAATTGAGGGACGAGATGAAATCAATGAGAGCAATCCAACAAGCCAATACCCATAAAATTCTTCCAATCCAATCTCCAAATACAAGCAAAAATCAAATCCTTCAACAAGAGGGTTTTAGAGCTTCAAGCAATTTTGAAAACAGCGAGTGATTTGAAATTGAGCTTTTTGCATAATTAAAAGGGCTCATTTTGAAAAATATTCAATTATCATAAAGTCACTAAGTCAATAAAATAAACTTTTAAAATCCAAATCCAAATAAATCATTAAATCACAATTAAATTAAATATTCATATGTCATATTTGTTAGTAACAATAATAAATTATCAGGCAATACATTTTATTAAATTTATTTATTATTTTATTTTAAATGCTTAACCGCAACAATTACAAGTACTGACCATGCACAAATACATGTTACTAGTCTATCACAATATACCAAGGTAATCAGACATTACCACACGATAACTAGGCTAGGTAACATGAATGGCCATATGACTAACTCTCGTTAACCACAGTCAGGTATAATATAGGAACACTCAAATATGTGAAGCCAGGTGGAGATGGTGTATATTACCTATCACTGAAACATTCAAACATCATGTGTGTGTGTGTGTGTGTGTGTGTGTGTGTGTGTGTAGTTGAAGCACACATATAATCATCAAATAACATAAATTATTGAAAAGGGAATTTCAACAGCATAATCATTTTTATGTATTTGAATGTTTTTGATTAAGGTAAAAACAGGTTTTGAAGGGGCCCCAAAACCCTGTACATGAAGGTCAAAAGAGATATTCAAAGAAGCACTCTATAATGAAACAAAACAAGACCACCTCGAGGGTTTTAAAACAGGCTCCCTCAACCTGGACACAAAAGAGGATACCAGAAAAGGGAATCTAGCACCCTCACAAAAGAAAACGCTACCAAAAATAAATTATATTTAAAACCAGCAACCCAAAAGCTTCCAGCAAGCAGCAAAATCTGCCAGCAAACGAAAGCCCAAGCAAATTATTTCTTCCCCTTCTGGGAATGAAGAGACATATCAAAAGAGGGCGGACGTTTTGATTTTTTCTTTCCTTTTACAAAGGTCCACCCATCATCAACATTCTTAGCCATTTCCAGCAAAGAATTCGAATCAAGATTCAGATCCCCCAACACCTGAGACCATCCCAGGACAGGGCTAGGACAATCCAAGGAGACCGCTTCGAAAGATGACTCAGTAGCTACCATTTCAGAAGAAACCAACGAGGAGCTGCCAGAAAGAGGAGCAGAAGCCCCACTACCCTCAGAGCCTCGAACATCAAATTCAGAACTAGGAGAGGGGACGACTCCTAGGGAATAGCCATCAGCGGTCCCAAGAGGCACATTAGTCTCATCTAACTCCTGAGAAGAGGAGACAACCTGAGAAAAACTTTTGATAGAAGAATCCTTCACAACCGAATAATGTTGGGAGGAGGCTCCCTTCCACCAAGAAGCAGGTTTTTTAACATTTTCCAATCCACACTGGTCTGCTAAGTGACTAGTTTGAAAGCATCTCCTGCATCTGAAGAGGAGGCCTTCATAATCCAATGTTTGGATCCAGGACCCTTTAGGATGCACCAACTTTATCTTTGCCGGAAGACCCTTGGACGTGTCCAAATCAACCAAGATCCTAGCATAAGTTGAGTGAAGAATATCATTTGATTCCTCATCAACCATCAAGAAATCCCCAAGAGCCTCACCCACAACCTCAAGAAGGGAGTTAACCCAGAAATGAAGAGGGAGATGAGGAAGTCTCACCCAAGTAGGAACCCTGGAGAAGGACTCAGTTATGTATTTGAATGTTAGGACATCACCCCTTTTACATATAATCATCTAAACATTACAATAATATTCTCATCTAATTAAATATAACAATAATCATTTATTGGTATTAAATATCAGCAATTATCATAAATAACAATAAAAAAAAACATATAACAATTTCCCCAAACTAGATCAGTACAACACAACTAGTAATATCACATCTCACCACATCATTGGGACAACATTGGTAAGCACCATGAAATCATCACCATCTCAATGTAGCCAAAATATCATCTATAAATGTAAATTTATGCAAACATCATATAATATCATACCACATCATCACAGAGTCATCATGCATATATGAGCATCATGGAAATCACAAGTATGCCCTACTATCCACATCAGTAATGATACCATATAAACAAAAGAATATAATAGCAACCAAATGCATCACAAGAATGCCAATACCAAAAGAATAACATATGAACAGTGTCATGATCAGCCATGTACAGAGTCTAACTCGAATGAAAAGAATAAGTCAATGATAGAATGCAAACACGGGAGGCACTAAACTACAACAATAATTTTCATAGTTTGATAGTGCATAGCCCTTTCCAAACATATCTTAGATTTCAATTTGTAGCACCCCTCAACATATCATACTTTACATCATAACACTTGGAGTTGTACATACAAGAATGAGCAGAAAATTAATTGAAAAAAAGTCTACAATACATCTTAGTATTCATCAATAGTTAAATAGATTCTCTTGCACCAACAGTAGAAATACGAAGAGATACATGTCCTACATTGTGCTCTTTACTCATTCAAGGTGGGTGACAAAGATTGGTTCCACTTGGAAAGGAAAGCTTCAAGGGTCCACATTAAAAGATGAAGCCTCTACTTGAGTTTGCATCTATTCAATTTAGAACTCCTCAAGACATATGCTCCTCTTCTTGAGCAAGCATGGACTCAAAATGCTTTTGACTTCGATCTTGACCACTTTTCATTGCCATGCAAGATGAGATTATTCAAATAACCAAAACACACACACGCGCCAAGGTTCATATCTTTTGTTTGGAGTGGCTAAGGTGAAGCAATATGTAGGTCAAGTGAAGTGGCACAACATTTCGTAGCTTCACATTTAGTTTTCATCTCACTAAAAATGTGATAGTGGTCATCACTTCAAGAAAGACAAAATGATTTAAGCATAGTCATGCAAGCTTCTAAAACATTGTGTCTTGCTTTTTTATTCACAACACATGAGCATCATGCAACCTCGGTGTCCTCGTGTGCTACCAGACATGACCTTATGCATTGTTCACCATGCATTCCTATGCATGGCTATGCACAACTTCATGCAAGACACATGGTGACTATAGTAGATCTATATGTAGATGACTTTGACCATGTAACAAATCAACAATCAATGAGTGTAACCAAGATAGTTGGAAGGTCAACAATTGATAATGAATTGTTACAACTTCATTTCTTATTTTGTAATTGTAACATAATATATCCCTTATATCTATATGTAGTGATAGTATAGACATGAGCAAACTATTTAAAATGTTATCCCATTTTGGTTAAAAGAATCTTTATGCCTAACCATAATCTATGTAAGCATTCATCATATCCTATTCATTTCTTTTTCGAAATATAAGTAACACACATTTTCTAAAGTCTTTGACTTCAATTGTGCATTTGATTTACCTTCTTTTGTTTTATATTTGCATGATTCGTAAGCCTCATTCTTCAAAAAAGAGGATTTTTCCCTAGACAACCTAAGATTTAGATCAATATTCATCCTAAGAGAATTTGCACAATTTAAGCATATTGTTTTTAATCAGTGCAAGACCATAAAGTTACTCCGTTTCTAGAGGTTGACCTAAGAGAACTTGTTCCTTAGCAATTCAATGGCCCTCCAAAGGTACTCATAAATACCATCAATCTAGAAAGAAGAGTAGACAAAGGAAAAAATCAATGAATCAAAAAATGGAGCATAGAACCAAAAATATCAAATTTGCATGTTGGGAAAATTTGTGGATACAAAGTAACTCACATGCACAAACACGACCCAAGATAGAACACTGCCTATATAAAATCCAAGGTGTCATACATATAGAGATACCATTTCAAGACTAGCTATAGTTGAACTCCAAAAATCTTCATCAAAACATCTTTATTTATCAAAATGTGTATCTCTATCCACTTCACATTTGATTTCCTATCTTAAAATTAATTACTAAATAATCCGCATCTACTATTTTTAACTAATAAATTTAAGTTGATTTGTATTTATGTGTATACATCTTATTTGATTAGCATAAACTATTCCTACAAAAAGTTATTTCCCCTTTACATAATTATTATATATTGATATCTCTCAACATCTTTTATAAGGTGGTGACAGAGATTGGTTGTCCTACAACATATTTTAAATTTTTAAGGAACACAATGTTTGGTGTGTCATACCACAATAATATAAAGCCAACTCTTTTGTTGGGCTTCTATCTGTCATGTAAATTATTATTTTATTTTATTTTATTTTTGGCAAAAGGTGTAAGCCTGAACTTTGATTAATATATATAAGATTACATCTATAGGGAAGTGCTGATACTGATGGACCGAAGAAAGCTCAGAGAGAGGAGATGAGCACTTCCAAATTGTAGTTGACTGAGAGCGGGATATCAGCTACCAATATAGCCAAAGAGACATGGCCTAAAAAGAAAAAGAAATTACAGAGATAACAGATTTACACAATATGCGGTCGAAGAAACAAAGAGAGAAAGAGAAACCTGACAGAACAAAAGACTCTCTTAAAGTTTGGTAAAAGCTCCACCTATAATGTTTGCAGTTCGGTATTTCCCTTCACATGACTTCAATTTTATTTTCACCTTTATGTCAGTTGCAGCATGCTTCACAACAGTTAATGTTATAGGGTTTTTTCCCATATATCTTAAATCCTTTGAATCTTGAAACTTGAAATTACCAGATGGCTAAGTCGAAAGTTGAACAATGGGACCTTAAATTGGCAGTTCCTAAAAATTCAGTAATATATCTTTATTGACTATAGAAATTTTGCACAAAGTTATCCAAAGCATGAAAAAAGAACAAACATAATTTACAATGAGTAGTCTCCATGTATAGTTCTTTGTTCAGGTACAATCCTTCCCATTTTCAATTACAAGCATATGAAGCATAAACACATCTAATGAAATTAAATTTGTTTGAGATGTGGAAAAGAAAAAACAAAGCCTTCTTGTCAAGAGAAGGCAAATGTAACGTGTAGCTTTCTCATTTCACAATTGAGGAATCTAAATTGAGCTTACAAGAGTATCCTTCATGCAAACCCTATTGCCTTCCCCTTTTCCTTCTGCATTTGCTGAAAACTGGCTTTCCAAGAGACTTCCACAAGCTTGAGGCAGAGTTCCTTCATATGCTTTGCATATGTATTCTTCTACATTCTCATAATTCTGGAAACAAAGCATGACAGGCATTAGTCGGGAATCTTAAATTCAAGGAACCAGCCTTGAAAAAATAATTCCAGTAAAAAAAATGACAGAAAACAAGATTTATGAGCATGGACAACTTCATTTATCTGTAACTCAATTTCGATAGACTGGAATGAATGCTACATTACTAGTTTGGTGAGGTTATGGATGTCAATCTGGCTGGATATGCCAAGCGTCTTGTGATGTAGTCACCATTTTAAGTCTTTTATTAAGAATTAATTAGGGAATGGTAGTGATTTTTATCAAGTCTTTTCGAAAGGGCTGTTATGGGAAACCCACAAATACAATCAATGGTTAAAATCACGAAGAGTTAAAAGAAAAAATACCTTGCTTTAGTGAAAAGAGTTTTTAGCTGCCACAGTCCCACCAAGAATCACACCGGCCATCAGCAAATAAATAAAGCTCAAATGCTTAAAGTTTTAAAAGAGAACCCACCACTCACAAAGTTTTGGAGGTGTTTGCTGTCTTATTTCATAATTAATAACACGAGCATGGATAGATATAGATAGATATAGGTAGAGAAACATGGATAAAGACATCAATGAATACAGATGGATACAAATAGTGTGGAAACCTAACACGTCAATACTTGCTAAATGAGTATGGGGAAGAATATAGAAAGATACAAAAAAGAGTTTTTTTTTAGCTAAAACCTGCCAGTGGACTCCAACTGCAATGGGGGCCCAGGAATATAGTCAACTCTAAATCCACCAAATTGATTAGTGTACGCACTCCAAACCCAGAATCTCGATTGGCAGAGATAATTGGGGATAAACTTAACTATTTATACATCTCTGTCATTGATATAGCTAGATTATTACTAGTTAAAAAAAGGAATTTGTAGACCTGCCCCTCACCATTGTGCTTCTGCCATGCCTTCACTTCTTACACTTCACTCTTCTTTTGCAGATGCCAGAATGTATTCTGCCCTGGGTTAGAAACACAATGAATGGAAGAGAACTCCACATTTTAGGAGTGATCAGTAGGATACAGCATCTCATTCAAGGATAAATTAATTCACTCATGGGTAGACACTAACAGGTAACAACTTTGACCAGATTGAAACGACTTATGGATTTAGTGGATTGCTGCATCATTCCTACTTGATAAGCTGCAAAAAAGAGTTACCTGCCTTTGATCCTTTTTATTTTAGTATCCCTGGATGACTAAATAGATCACTGATTGAAAGAGCTTCTAGTAATAACAGTCCAAATGTTTTTGAATCAAGGTTTGGGAAGGTTTGGAAGACACTCTATGATCCATCACCAGGTACAGGAAAAAATGCTCTAGAGGTCTGAATCAAAAACATCTAACAATTATTACCAGAAGCTCTTTCAATCACTTAGATGGACTATGGGAATATCGTGTCTTTAAGAAATAGATCACTTTCCATTCCTTAATTCCTCCAATCCATCTCTAAATGTTCCATTTGTATATATTATGGTAAAATAATGAATGTGCTATTAAATAGAGATCAAGAATGATCTATATATACAAGTGTACAATAGAATGTTTCTATAACAAACACAGAGAGAGAAATAGAAACATTCTGAAGAGAGAAATAGAAACAAAAGGAAGTTTCTATATTGAACAAAGAGAGAATATGGAAACATGGAAGAAGAGTGACCATTAGAATAGAAACAAATCTAAGGAAGACAGAGAAATATAAATAGAGAGATATTTAACTCTAATACCCTCCCTTAATGGTCAATCTAACTTCAAAAAAAAAGTTCACAAGTGAATCCTCAAAAGGCATCACGAGAAGTAAAAAATCTTGAGAAAATCGCAGTAAAAAAACTTCATTGCGCATGGAAAAACTGAGATTCAGTAGTCACAATTTTTGTGGTGAAAAACCAGAAAAAGCAAACATGATTTTTGAGGTGAAAAATTAATCAAAACCAATCACGATTTTTAAGGTGAAAAATCGATCAAAACCAGCCAAGACCCTCCTTGCTTCCGGGTGTGGTAAATCTTGTCGTTAAATCTTGGATTGCTTTCTAACATAATGTTGGTGAGAGACGCCATTAAAAATCTGAAAAGGAGTTGAATGAATCTAAAGCACAAATTCCAAGGCAGATTGACGAAAGACCCAGAAAAAACGAACAAGTCCCAGAAGAAAGCTCGAAAAACCCATCAGGAATATGTAATCGGATTTTGAATCCGCTGGCACAAATTTTGAGGCTCAAAAATTGAGGTACCTAGAAAATTACAAGGAAGACCTAGTTAGGGGTTTAAAAAACCCACCAGGAATCTCCACAAATTTTTTTTGACTGAAATCGAAGGGTCAAAACCCTAGTCGAAAGTGTAGAAACCCTAGGTGGGTTGTTGGAGAAAATGAACAATCCCCAGAATTTTGAACACAAACCAGGCCAAGGAGATTCGAAAAATTTTAATCTTAAAATTTCATAAAGAAATTACAAATTTTCTAACAACCTATTTCGAAAAATAACACAGAAAATTTCAAGAATGAAATTATTATTTTTTGAAAAAAATAGCTCTGATACCATATTATGGTAAAATAATGAATGTGTTATTAAACAGAGATCAAGAATGATCTATATATACAAGTGTGCAAGAGAATATTTCTATAATGAACAAAGAGAGAAATAGAAACATTCTGAAGAGAGAAATAGAAACAAAAGGAAGTTTCATATTGAACAGAGAGAGAATATGGAAACATGGAAGAAGAGTGACCATCTTCCATTAGAATAGAAACAAATCTACAAAAGACAGAAAAATATAAATAGAGAGATATTTAACTCTAGTAGTATATGGGTTGAATCAATATCTCCCTCTCTTAATCATTCCAACCAAATTTCTCACTCATTTGGCTGCTCATAACTCTCTAACAAGAGGGCAATGGGGTTATGGTACACAAATATTCAAGACACCATGTGTACCTTGCCTCAGGACAAAGGCACACACACAATGGATAGACAAGAAATAGTAGTAGATAAAGATCACACCTCCAATAGCTTTATTAAATGCAACCAGACCAGGGGCTCCTATCGCAACTCAACTATTGTAAATGTGTGTTTCTAAAGAAATTAACTTGGAGTGAGTAGACATAATGCTAGCATCTCAACAATGGCAAATGAGGATAGGTAACTGCAAAGGTTATCTTCAAGAATCTATCTTTTCTAAGTGGGTTACATAAATTTGTCTATTTGCACACCTTCCAACACATTTGCTTTGAAGATATATGGTTAAAAGGAAGCTTTTCAAATAGTTCTTAGGATGACTTAAGTTTATCCCAAGGAATGTGAAGAAAAAGATTAATTTGGCACTAGCTATCCATCTGGTAGGAAAAGTGCCCACCCTAGGTACTCAGCAAGCTTTTCCTATCTATCTCCCATGTGTTTGTAACAAAGTTCTCAAACTCGCCTAAACTCGGCTAGTCACGAGTAGGGTGACACTGGGCAAATCCTAGGGGCCCGGACTTGGACTCGACCGAGTCTAGGCCATGACTCGCTTGAATTCGCGAGTCGGCGAATCCAAGGGTGACCCGGCGAGTCCCAATGATGGGACTCGGCCGGCATTGCCAGTCAAAAAAGCAAAAAAAAAAATAAAAACATAAAATTTTAGGTTAAACTTTTTTGTGTTATTTGTTCATTGCAACCCTAAAAAGGACTTCATTTCATTGTATTGGCAAGAAAAGATAAGTGTGAGATTAGAAGAAAAACAAGAGTCCATAAAAGTGCAACCAGCAGGGAGGAAGAGCTAAAAAAATTCAACAAATCACATTGGAACAGCGTAATACTTGCATTTGGAGCATCAAAGAGTCCATACCAGCAATCGCAAAGAGCTCTCATCTCATTTCAAATTTGTTGCAAGAGGTAAGAGTGAAATTTTATGGATTTTTTTTTTGTATTTTCTAAACAACAATCTTTATTGTTTTTGTTTTAACTATTCAATTCTTGAAGTTGAATCTTTTCGTTTCAAATCCAAATTTCAAACTTCAATGAAAGAACAATAGAAAACCCTACATTTTTCTTTGAAAATTTTGTAAATATGCATTTACAAAATTTTCTAAAAAACTATAGGGTTTGCTGATTTTTATTTCTTTGAACTTTTAAGTTTGACTTTGAATTTGAAAGGAAAATAATCAAGATTCAAGAATTGAAAATTTTTAAAAAACCCTGCATTTTTTTTTGGATAAACCCTACTTTTTTGTTTTAGTTTATAAAACACAATGCACAAATGGTAATTTTCTGCAAAATTGTCTTATTGCAGCAGCCTTGATGTTTTGAAAACCATTTTTTTTCCCAATGTCTACTCCTACTCCACCTAAACCTAAGGCTAAGAAAGCAAGTCAAAAGGATGAGTCTTGGAAATATACCGAAGAATTTCTTGGTAGAACAAAAGGACAAGTGAAATATAAATATTGTAAAGAAATTAATCATTGAGGCATCAAAAGTTTTACATACCATATTGTTGGGATACTTGGCCATGATAATGAGTCGTGTCTTGAAGCACCTCCCGAGGTTGTTCGTGCATGCTATGTGGCACTAGAAACATTTGAACAATTAAAGGAAACAAAGAAGAGGCAAAGGGAGGAGTTAGCGAGTATTGGTTCTCCTTCAACCCCATCCGTAGGTTGTGTTGGAGAGGGTTCTTTCATGCCTCCATTTCGTCGTAGATATTTTGCTAGTGCTAGTGCTTCTGCTTCTACTCCTAGTGGCACTGTTAGCTTTGGTCCTAGAGTTCGGAAATCTAGCTTGGACAAATTATTTTGTGCTATGGACTACTCTCGGTTCACAACCCTCGCTTGAGAGCATGCCTTGGAATAGGGAGATCCATGATGTTGCAAAAAAAACAATTTGCAAGTTTTGATACTTTTGCAACATTCCATTTGTTGCAGCCAGGTAATTCTTTTCTATGTGATTGTTTTAAATTTAAAATTCACAGTTTGAACTTTGCTTAGTCTAATGAATTTTATAATTTTATTACATGTACTTATTTAATCTATTTGTGACAAGTCTCCTTACTGGCAAGACATGATAGATGTTGTAACAATTTGTGGTGCGGGGTTTCAAGCCCTTGCTGATGCTGAGTTAAGTGGCCTCCTTTTGTTAGAAATGGTTGAAGATATAAAAGTTGAATTAGAGGACAAGTGATTGTTTTAGAGCAAAAAGGGTTGCACTATCATGACAAATGGTTGGACCAATAGGAGTAATAGGATACTCCTAAATTTTCTTGTTTCGTGTAGAGGTTATTGATCATTCTACTTCCCTAAAAGGCCTTGTTTGTTTGCAGGTTTACGGTGGGAATTGGCAGCGCATATTCCGGTTTTGAGACTAATCCGCTGTTTGGTTGCTAAGATGCAGAACCCAGTTTTTAACGACAAAACCCAAATTTGACCCAAAAATGGGCGGCACAATCTTCCCACCAAAAAGGTGGAATTCGAAATCTAAACCAGGTTTTAAGTTTTTTGAACTCCAATTTATAAAACTGTCGGGTCCGGATACTTCCCATTCACATATCTCGGTTTTGCGAATAGGGTTTGGGCATATCTCCATTTTACATCTAAGAACGCAGCGAGGGTTTGGGAGAACGCAGCGAATAGGGTTTGGGAGAACGCAGCTCAAACGCAGCTTCGCCTTTTTTGCGCAGGTTTCAGTTGCTTCCAAACTGCATCATAATCGCAGGTACATCCTTTTCGCAGGTTTAATTTGTATCAAAAAAACATGAATTCGAAATCTCTATATTACTGGAGCTTCTGGATCTGCATACTGTTTGGATCTTTAAATACCCATCGCCATCACCATCGCCATCGTGTAAAAGGAAACGTATATATTTATAAAATGCCAGGCCAAAAAAATGGACAATGGTCGTGTAAATAGTTATCCAGTTTTAATTCTCGGAGCGGCGAGTTTTGACAGCGTTATATAAATAGAAACTTTGTAATTAATCTCTTTGGTCTAGGTCTAGACTTCAATTTCTCTTCTAGGTCTAGACCGCTCTGCTTCCTTCACATAGTTTTTTCCTCTTCCGGAGAGCGCTGCTTCGAATCCAGCTCGATCCCAACATTCTCGTATGATGGTAAGCCAGAAGCTCAAACGGATTTCGTCTTTTTTTGGTGGAATTCGAGCAATTGTATTGTTTTTTTTTTCTCTGTTCAATGTCTGGCAAATCTTCTTTTCCTTGCATGGATTATATCATGCCACTTTTAGGTTATTCCTTCTTCAAGTCTTGATCAACTCAGCAAAATCATATATAATGATTATTTTGTGCTCATATATAATGATTATTTTGTGCTAAGATTGAATAGGGAGTAAATAAACAAATGCAGTGAACTACAATACAAGCACTCGAGAATCTTGCTAATGGGTTTTTCATTCCGATAAGGATAAATTAGAATGAGCTACATGAATTCCCACTACTCTACTGAAATGGAGAAAACAATGGCAAACAATTCATCTCCTGTGCAACCCATTTTCTCTTTTTATTTCTACGTTCCCTCACCCCTTCTCAAACCCTAAATAAACTTGTTTAGAATTCATTCAGTTTCTTTCAAACTTATTGAAGTCATGCAATTTTGTTCCCTGTTTTTATTTATACCTTATAAGTGCACTGTATTCATGACATTTCTTATATCATTGTTGTCTCCTTAGGGACTGCACTTTTATGTCCTTTGATGGATTGTCAAAAACCACTGTGTTTCTCATATTCCTGTTACAGGGGCATTGAATATGGTTTCCCTTAATACTTGATGCTATGCTAATATTTCAAATGTAACTTCTTGATACATTTATTATGACCTTTGTTTCTTCTCACATTACTAGATACTACTTCTGAACAA
>MU225844.1:112616-139225 GCA_018584345.1 Thuja plicata
GAAGGAGTACCACATGATGAATGCTTAATTTAATGCATTGTTAAGGTGTAGTCTCAGAACTATCCATTTCTAGTTCTTCAGACATGGTTTTATAAATGTGTTTTGGTAGATGACTGTATTGTTCATGATTCTGTATGTATATACCCTAACCATCTTGTTATTACTGTTGCATTACGAAATTAAGTGGAATAATTCTACTTTGTTCAACGCTCTATTTCATCTTGAATTTCTTTTCATTTTTCATTCATTTTTAAAAACCACGTGATAGGTACAGAAACAGAAATGGATAGTTCTGAGACTACACATATAATGATAAAGTGAGACTACACAAATGCTGACATTAAAAATGTTTGAAATAGCTTCTGGATTCGATTTTGTAGATATTTTTGGCATCAACATTTCTGATCACACTCTGTGATCCTTCATCAGGATGGAAGAGAGTAAAATGATTGAAAGAAAAGTCCATCATTTTGGTCTATTGCAATCATTTTGGTGGATCACAGAGTGTGATCCAAAACTATCTACACAATCGAATCTAGAAGCTATTTCAAACATTGATGCCTAAAATATCCACATATGTTGATAAAAAAATGAACTATCTGATGATTGTTTACTGTTCATGTTTGTAAACGGTCAATATTACTGATGGTACTCCTTGGTGTATTCCATTTGAAAATAACCAAGTTTTAGTTTTTCTATCATGTTTACTTTGTAGATGCAGGATTGACCATCTAACAATACGGAAAGTAATGGGAAGAATGAGCGGGATATGAGATGGTTGCTCATCGAATGTGGGGCATAAGTGCGTAGAGCGTGGATTTTCTTGTGTTTTCTTATTTAACGGTGTGTTTTCACACCACCATTCAGTTTATGGATATTGTTCTTCCCCATCTTCTATCTGATGCTATAGTTGTGTCATATTTTTTGTATAAATTCGTACCATCAACATAAATGGAACTTTTTCAATTTGTACTGATAGAATATAGTCATGTTATATGAATGAACAAAAATAGTATGAATGAACAAAAATTTGTTTGATACAGTGGTGATGGCTTTGATAAATGTCCCTATGTGTGACTGTGGTGATGGAGCGCGTTGCGTGTTGAGGACGTCACACATAGACACTAATCCAGAGCGTAAATTTTGGACTTGCATAAATAAGAAAAAGGTTGTTAATTGCACAATATTTAAATGTTTACAAATAATAAATATTAGTCATTATAGCGAGACTAACTTAGATTTATATTGTAGGATGGCGGTGGATGTGACTACTTTCGGTGGGCCGATGGCACCCCAACGCTGTCTACATCATCTGCACCTTCTACACATATACCTGTTGTGGATGCCAAGTGCAAGTCTTGCAAAGCGTTCGAGAAAACTATTGCAAAAGTGGAGGCTACCTATAAAGCCGAAATCATGTTTTTACGATGATTACTTTGTGCAACAATCGCACTATTTTGTTGGGTCATTATGCAGAAATAGATATATATGTGGACTATACGACTTATTTATATTTTGATGTGATATCGAGCAATGGTATAATTATTTTCTTGTTAATTATTAAAAAAAGTTAACTTTACTATTCACAATATTGAAAAAAAAATTAAATTTTGTTTATGATTTACTATATAAAAATATAAATTAATAAATAAAAATATAAATAAAAAAATGGACAAAATAAATAAAATATTAAATTAAAACATTATATAATAATTAAAAAAACTTAAATTTTTTGTTGTCAAATTCTAATTCCAATTCAAAATGTAGAACCAAACACAGAAAATGGATAACGTAATTCCAATTCCAATTTGAAATTGCAAACCAAACACAAAAGTAGGAATTTCTCAATTCTAATTCCAATTTTGAAAATGGCAACCAAACGCAGAAGATGGATTGACTCAGTCACTTCCGGGTCAACCAAACCGTCCAAACTATCTTCTGAATACACAAAACCGGAATTTCAAAACCTGATTTTGAGATAATCAGGTTTTGACTCAAATTCCAATTCTGCAAACAAACGGGGCCTAAATGCATTGAATAATTTGAATTTTGTAATTTATGATTTCTTGATTGATCATTGATTTTTCTTTATTTTCAAGATCCACCATGTTTCTTAAGTCCATTGATGCTTCCTCACATGTCAAAAATGCCACATACTTATGTGAGGCTATTGAGGAAGTCATACATAAGGTTGGGGAAGAAAATGTAGTTCAAGTGATGACGGACAATACAGCAAGTTATGTTTTTGCAGGTAGACTTTTGATGGACTGACACCCAAGCATTTTTTGGTCTTCATGTGCGGCCCATTTCCTTGACCTCATATTGGAGGATATTGGCAAGCTTGAATGGCTCAAAACATGCGTTGACAAGGCCAAAAACATTTGCAAGTTTATCTGCAATCATGCATTGGTCTTTAGCATAATGAGGCAATATACAAGGGAGAAGGAGTTGGCTTGTCCTGGCATCACAAGATTCGCCTCAAATTTTATCCCATTAAAATCCTTGATGCAATAAAAGGCAACTTTGAGGCACATGTTTGTTGGTGAGGAGTGGACTTCCTCAACCTATGCGACGACCACTGCAGTGATTGATGTGGGAGATTACATTTTTTATGAAGCAGATTTTTGGACCCCTTGTGCAAAAAGATCATGCAAGTAATTTTTTTTATAAATTATACATTATGTTTTAGTATTTAATTTTAATTTATACGCATATTTTTATTTTGTTTGCAACTTTGCAATTTTGTTTATTTTCATTCACAGTTAACTGTTACTATTTCACAATAGTCACTAAGCCCCTGGTAGTTCTACGAGTTGATGGGGAGAAGCCTGCTATGGGCTACGTATACGAGGGCATGGATAGGACCAAGGATGCCAGTAGATCTGTATAGTGTATATGGAGGAGATGAGAATAAGTATTGTCCCATTCGGGTGATAATTGATAGGAGACGGCACCTCCAGCTTCACAAGCCCATCCATGCAGCCGCTTATTACCTCAATTCGGCAATACCATTTTCTCCTTGATTTCAAGGCGGATGAGGAGGTTCTTACTAAGCTCTATTCAGTGGTAGAGCGGATGTCTACTAGTCATACTAATATCAAAACTACACTCTGCGAGATAGAGGTATTTGATAATGCACAAGGGGAGTTGCAAAGCCGCTCGCACAGAATTGCAGCCAGGTAAAAATATATGTTAAGTGCATAATTTGATTTTACAATCTAGTCTTAAAGTTGGAAATGAGACTGATTTTTTTTTCTTATCTCAGATAGATGGTGGCAAATGTTTGGACCTAAAACACCAAACCTTTAGAGAATTGTTATCCGCATATTGAGTCAGCCATGCAACACTTTGGGTTGTGAGCGCAATTGGAGTATGTTCGATCACATTCACTCAAAAAGGTGCAATAGACTATCCGTGGAGAGGTTAAATGATCTAGTATTTGTTCATTACAACCTTCGTCTTAGAACGAGACAGATTATGGATAGTGACTCAAACCCGATCACACTAGAGGAGGTCGATCTAGAATCCGAGTGGATCACTAACTCTATTGATCCTATCTTTAGTGATTAGGACCTTGAGTGGATTGACTAGGTGGATAGAGAGGCTGAGGTTGTGGCCATGGCAGAGGAGGATATAGCACGATCAGACACAGTTGATGTTGGTCAAAGTGGCGTCTAATAGGCATAGACTATGGTTGTTCATTCATCCAGGACCTACCTTAGACGCCTTTGTAGGAGGGATGTGGGCTCCTCTGAGGCTGAGGCTAAGCCATCAACTTGATTTTGTTTTGATATATGTTTGGAACATTTGATGTCATGGATTTCATATTCCATGAGTTTTTTATACATTTGACAGTATTTATAATTTTATACATCTAAGTTTGTTATTTCCTTCAACTACAATTTGCATTTATACTTATGTGATCAATGTATACTTGTGTATGTAATCAAACTAGCTTCTACTTGATGTTATCGTGTCTTTAAGCTTTATTCAATTAAGAGTGCATGAAACGAGTTTTAAATCCTTAAAAATCTCTAAATTTCTTGGGTTTTTTCACTTTGCCAAGTTTTGCCAAGTCCCGAGTTGAATCAGCCTTGCCGAGCTCGAGCCGAGTCCCAATCTGGGAACTCTGGTTTGTAATGAACAAACTTATTTAGGTGGCCCTACCCATGCATGAGGAAGTATGTATATCTAACTCTTATCTCTAGATATGCTTGTATATACTCATCACACTTGAATAAATGTAGAGAAGAATATATAGGCGATTCAGAAGTAGAACTCTTATAGTACTGGTAATGGTAAGAGTACCACAATTGGAAAACCCTAGCTAACAAACTATGGGGTCACTGATTCAATATATCAAATAAAGCCTGGGATAGGCTGCAACTTCAAAGCTATCTTTGTTCGCCCCATCTTGACATGTTCCTCTACCATATGACATAATTACCATGGTTCCACAAAGTTTCCTAGTGAGAGGACACAAGGGCAGGTTTCAAGGAAGGGGGTTTGGGGATGGAGGGTGGACAACGAAAGGGTGGCAGCAGGTTGGCAACACTGAAACGCATTTAGTATTTGAAAAAATAGTTAGAAAATGATGTATGAGAATTACGAATGAAACTTTGGTAAACTAGTCAAACTTAGATACTATTTAACTTTGAAGTGAACATTAACAATTTAACATTAAACAATGAAAAAGATGTATAAGAATTACAAATAAAACTTTGGTAAACTAGTAAAACTTAGAAACTACTAAACTTTGAAGTGAACATTAACAATTTAATATTGAACAATGAAAATGTCAAATTCAAAATTTAAATTATATTCAAGATTTCATAATGATGATTACAATGAGTAAAATGACGATTACAAATGTTCAAAAATAACAAAATAGAGAGATGTGAGCCCTTTAAGCATCCCTATACTCCTCATCATTAGAACTGTTGGATTCCACATGGTTAAGATCCTCCATACTAATAACAACTAGTCCTATCTGGTGTAGCATCTTTATCAATCTGTGTTGGCTCCTCTAGCTCTACATATCCACCACAATGTTGGACTCTCCTTGTACAAAAGTGTGTTACGGTAAATGAGCATTTTAGAGTGTTTTATAGGTTGTGGGATTTAGGTGGGGCCCATAGGCCATTAAAGTTTGGCTTTAGGCATAGGTATCAAATTTTTTTTGAGTTAAAAAAATGCTATTTTCGCCATCTAACATCAGGAGACTCCTAGGCACCTCTGGGATAGTAGGGAGACTCATAGAAGTTCCCTAGCGTCCCTGATGTCCCGACGATCTCTTTGAGGCAACGGAAGTTGTGGCGAGGTTGTTGGGGGGCATTCCTCCAAGTCCCCACATCCCAGAGACGTCCCCATCCTGGAGTTTTTTTTTTTTTGGGGGGGGGGGATGCATCCCCATGGAACACTAGTAATCATAGATACGAGACTCAACAAGGCTCGTGAGTACTCGGCGAGGCGCAAACCAAGGCAAGGTTGGTGAGTCTTTGGTACTTGGACTCGGACTCTGCCAAGTTTTTGCCACACTCGCAAAGTCTTGGGATTTGCAGACTAGCCGAGTCTAGGTGAGTCCCCATGAGAAAACTCTGCCGCACTAGCTAAGTTAGAAAAGTAAAAAAAAACACAAAGTAAAGCATTTCACTTGCTTCTTTTTTCATTTATGTTTGCTCTACAACCCTAAAAGCATTGTCCGTTTCATTTTGTTGGTGAAATAGGAGTAGAAAATAGAGCTGTGAGCAAACGTTAGAGCGTATAGTAGGGCAACCAGCAAGGAGGTAGAGCATCATTGAATTGCATTTGGGTAGCTTCATCAATACGTTTGGTGCTGCTAGAGGTGTCTACCAACGAGGGGAAGGAGTTTTCATTTTATTTCAAGTTTGATTTAAGAGGTAAGCTAGGATTTTTTTCATTTTTTCATTTTTATACCAAAACTGTATTTTTCTTTAGAGTTCATTTCTTTTATCTATTTGTTTTACTAGATCAAAGAAAGAACCCTAGATGTGTTTGATTTTTCTTTTGAATAAACCCTACAATTTTTTTAACAAACCCTACAATTTTTTGTATTGGTTTAATAATTATAATTTCTAAATCACAATTCACAAATGTTATTTTTTGTATTTATATGTTGTTGCAGCAGCCTCGATCTTTTCAAATCGTCTTTTTTCACAATGTCTAGAACCCTAATTAGAAGGGACCCATATTGGAAACATGCTAAACTATTCCTTGGGTAAAAATTTAAAAAGGAGTGGTGAAATGTTCTTTTTGTAAAACATTTATCATGGAGGAGGCATCAGTAGATTGAAATACCATCTTTCATGCATATCCACCCATTCTGATGCACTATGCCCACACGCACCTCTTGAGGTTGTTCGTGAGGTGCAAGTGCAATTAGTAACATTTGAGATGCAAAACAAATTGAAAAAGTAGCAAATGGGGGAGTTGGCAAGCATTGGTGGTACTAGAGAGTCTTCTTTCATGCCTCCATTTTGTCCTAGTGCTAGTGTTCATGTTGGTACTGTTGCTGGTGTTGGTGTTGAAACTAGTGCTAGTGGTAGTGGCAATGTTAGCCTTGGGCCTTGAATTTGTAAATCTACGATGGATTCACTTTTATTGCCACACACTACTCCTAGTTCCCAACCATCGCTTGAGAGCATGAGTTGGAACAAGGACATACATGACACAACTAGACATGCAATTGGAGACTTTTTGGTATTATTGCACCCTTCCATTCTTTGCAGCTAGGAATTCTTTTTTGTTTGATTGTTTTAAAATTTCTCGCTTGATTCTTTGTCTCTTGAATTTTTATAGAGGTAAGTCGAATTCAAATTTAAACTCTTCATTGTAATTTTACTTTATTTTATTTATTTGCGACATGTTAGGTCTCCTTATTGACAAAATATGGTAGATGCCATAACTATTTGTGAGGCAAGGTTCAAAGTCCCTAATGAAGATGACTTGAAGGGCCCAATTTCGACACAAAAGGTGGCTGATGTAAAAGCAACAATAGAGGAGCAACGATTGATATGGAGGAAAGAGGAAGAAGGGTTGCACCATCATGACAGATGGTTGGACTAATAGAAGAAATAAGACACTACTGAATTTTCTTATTTCTTCCTCAGGTGATTGTACTTGTCTCAATGCATTGATTTAGAAATTAGTATTTTTTATTTATGCTTTGTTGTGTTTCCTTTTTAGGTGGCACTGTGTTCATGAAATCAATTGATGCTTAAGGACATGCAAAAAATGCTACATGCCTTTGTGAGGCTTTAGAGGAAGTCCTAGTTGAGGTGGACGAGGAGAATATGGTGCAAGTGGTGACCAATAATGCAGAAAATCATGTTGCTGCAAGTAGACTATTGATGGAGAGACACCCACCATTACTATGGACTCCATGTTCTCCGTTGCCTTGGCCTCATATTGGAGGATTTTGGCAAGTTTCCCTAGACCAAAACATGTGTGGATTTGGCCAAAAAAATTGTAAATGTGTATACAATTACATGGGTCCTCAGCCTAATGAGGCAATACATGGGGCATAAGGAGTTGGCCTGTCCTGGCATCACTAGATTTGCTACTTATTTCATCACATTACAATCCTTTCTTTGGTCAAAAGCAACTTTGATGCATATGTTTGTTGGTGAGGAGTGGAGTTCCTCATCCTTTGCTACGACCACTATTGGGGCTGATGTGGAAAATTGCATTTTTTGTGAACTAGGCTTTTGGGTACCTACAACTGAGATTGTGCAAGTAAATGAAAATCTAATTCTACATTAGGTTTTAACTTATTATTCATATTTTTCTCTTATTTGCTAACTTTTGTTCACACTTACTTAAGTTAATGTTTAATAATAATTATAGTTCACTGAGCCTTTGGTAGTTCTCCTACCAGTTGTTGATGGGGAGAAGCCTGGAATGGGCTACATATATGAGGCCAAGGAGGCCATTTGATTCATCTATGTTGGAGTTGAGTGTAAGTATCATCCCATTTGGGAGATCATTGATGGGAGATAGCACCTCCAGTTTCGTAGGCCCTTACATGTAACCGCTTATTTCCTCAATCTGACATACCAATACCGCCTTGATTTCAAGGCAAACCAAGAGGTTCTAAATGGGCTCTATTCAATGATAAGAGTGGATGTTGCTTGGTGTTGCCACACAAATAGTCCAAGATTTAGAGACCTTTACTCATGCACAAGGAGAGCTCTTTTCTCGTCAAATGTTGAAAGAAAGTCGAACGACATTGCAGCTAGGTTTAGAATATATTTAAGGGCATAATTTAAGTTCAAAATGTAATAAATTTTTCTTCTTTTAATATTATTATTAAATGTTCAAACTTAAAGTTGGATAATAAGATTGATTTTTTTCTTTTTCTCATCTCAAATAGGTGGTGGGAATTGTTTAATGTTGATGAACCAAATATTTGAATTACCAACCATGCAGTGCTTTGGGTTGTGAGCGCAATCGAATTATGTTTGAGTACATACACTCCAAGAAGCGCAATAGATTGTCTATGGAGAGGATGAATCATCTAGTCTATGTTCATTACAACCTTTTTCTTAGGCATAGAGATATTTTGAGACATAACTCCACCCCCATCATGCTAGAGGGGTTCAGTCCACAATTTGAGTGGATCACTAAGGTTGAGGATCCTATCTTTAGTGATGAGGACCTCGATTGGTTTGACTAGCCAAATAAAGAGGTTGAAGTTGTAGCCATGGCAGAGGAGGATAGAGCGTAGGAAGACATGACTCCACCCCCATCACTCTAGACGAATTTGATCCACAATTTGAGGGGATCACTAGGGTTGAGGATCCTATCTTTAGTGTCGCAGACCTTGATTGGGTTGACCAAGCAGATAAAGAGGTTGAAGTTGTAGCCATGGCAGAGGAGGATAGAGCGTAGGAAGACATGACTCCATCCCCATCACTCTAAACGAGTTCGATCCACAATTTGAGTGGATCACTGGGGTTGAGGATCCTATCTTTAGTGTCGCGGACCTTGATTGGGTTGACCAAGCAGATAGAGAGGTTGAGGCTGTAGCCATGGCAAAGGAGGATAGAGCACGAGAAGCCACAGTTAGTGTTGGTGTGGGTGGCACAAAGTCAGAGGCAAAGATAGTGGTTGCGTCATCATCCAGGACCTACCTTAGACACCATCGTAGGAAGGATGCAAGCTCCTCTAAGCCATAGACTTCTAGTTATTGTTTTGATATTAGTTTGGAAGTTTTTATGTCATGGATTTCATATTCCGTGAGTTTTGTATACATTTCACAATATTTATATGTCTAAGCGCACTATTTCCTTCGACTACAATTTGTGTCTATACTTATGTGATAGATGTATACTTGTGTATGTTATCAAATTGGCTTCTATTTGTAATTTCCCCTTTCTAAAAAAAATAATAATAATAAATTAATTAAAATATATAAATAAATACATAAATAATAAAATATAATATAACATAATTACAAGTTAATTAGGTTTAATGACAAGTTAGGAGATATGTAATGAAGAGTTGTGACACCCTCAACATAAGATATAAGACGAAGAAAGAATAATGGGAAGCAAGAAAAAAAAAAAAAAAAAGGAGATTTAGGAGCAGTGGACTATTACTAGAGACAAATATTTCAATATAAACGCAGGTGATTGGATTTTAGAATAATAAGTTTACAATAATACTGAAGGATCGAAATTGGTTTGATTGGATAAAAACTTTGAAGGATTTGTTCTACATCTGTCATGACTAAGTACAGAGTTGTATTGAAGCTTCTCACATATTATTAAAGTGGCTTTCCAAAGTATGTTGTTTAACGATTAATATTTCTAAAGGGTCGGCAAATATTTTTGAAGCCTTATAATGTTTATTAGGCTGTCCAAGCTATTGATAGTATAATCAATGAAAATGTTTTTAAGGGTGCTATATCGATGAAAATATTATACCTACATATGCCTTGTAGACTTTAATATCAGAAAAAGTTCTTGCTTTGTGACCCCACGCAGGTATTCATAGAGATCATTAATCAGCGGGGATCATAGAAGGCAATATCACTATCAATTGGAATCCATTGAGTATGGTTGAAGATTGACCTCAACTACAAATTGCCATCGTGAAGACAAAGGCAACAATTATGCGAACTGGTTGATGTCGGGGTATCTTGATGCTAGAGCATAGGGCTTAAATTTCAGCCTGGGTGCTCAGTCTTCCATCCATAGCATGATTCTCTACAACAATTGGTGTATCGAAGTATTCGAGGATAATGTAAGCTGCACCTGTAGAATTCTATGCATTTTGAAGATTTTTCTCAGCACATATATTTTTGTTGAGAATTGTGTATTGGTAGGAGATATCGAACAAAAGAAAGATAAAGAAATACAAATCAGAATTGAATCTACGACCAACTAGGAGTGCAGTATCGAGAGGAAATAAGACAATCGGACTATCAATATTCACTAGCACTCTGCGGGGGACTATACATTAGAACTTCATAAATATATCGGTATATCTACACCAATCACTCATCGTGACTATTATATGCTATATATATATATATATAATGATTAATTGTCTGACTATGTGATTATTATTATAATTTATGGATGACTAAACTGCTTATGATAACGATCATGTTAATGTGTGCAACTGTTTAAAACCCACCTTGCAAGAGAAAGGGCTTGAGATGTAAGAGAAGGGTCATGAGGAGCTCATGAGTAGGCCATCCTAGTAGTGTCATTGCGACCTAGGACAAGAGGGCACTCACCGAGTCAAGTCACCCCTTATAACCTCCACCTGATTCCAGGAGGTGGCAATTGTCTAAGGGGAGATGAGATATGGTTAGGGAAAGCAGGTACAATCCACCAAGCTAGAGAGATGTGGTAGACATCCCTCTTAGGCTTGGTGTAGAAATGGCTTCCGGCAGATCCATCATGTCCATATCCCACTATGTTTGTAATTTAAGATTCTAATATGTTTTGACTAACCCTAATGATTAGATGTATAGATGTACATGTATATTGCATATGTTTCTTTCTTGTTGTGATTGAAGAATCCAAATAGGATCGTATTTTTGAGGAAACATTCATTGGGTGATATATAACCCTAACCCTAATTTGTTGCAATTGTGGTTTTTAGGGCAAATTAGGAAAGGGACATCACAAATGGTATCAGAGCATAATTGTGCCATCCTACGGAACAAACCTACTTTAATCGCCATCTAATTATTCAGCCATATTCTTAAGTAGGTCAAGAATATAATCAAGTAGGCCGACATTGCGTTTCTATATGTATGTGCCTTGAAATACTTTGTCTAATGTAAACATGCTCACTCTAAGTGTATTTTATATGCATACTCTTCATATGTATACCCTGTGTTTGCTTTACACCTAATGACCTCCATGCATGTCTACTTCATACGAACATTCCTCATGTATGCATTGTGTATTACATGCCTTACATGGCTGACGTGTGTTTATTGCTTGCTTCATGCCTTACATGTTTGATGAGTATCTATGTACTGCTTCACGCCTTTTGCATGATTCATGCCTTACGTATATGCATATGTATGATTCATGCCTTAAGTGTATTTTTGTGTATGATTCATGCCTTGCATGTATTCTTGTGTATGATTCATGCCTTACATGTATTCATGTGTGTGATTCGTTCCTTACGTGCATTTCCATGTGTGATTCATACGTGTATTCATACTTCATGCTTTGTGTGTTGTGTGTATTCACGTGCATGCTTCATGACTTAAGTGAATTCATGCTTTGTGTGCTGCGTGTATTCACTATATGCTTCAAGACTTAAGTGAATTCATATGTATACTTCTTGCTTTGTGCACTGTGTATTCACGTGTATGCTTCATGACTTTAGTGAATTCATGTGTATACTTCATGCTTTGTACACTGCGTGTTCACATGTATGCTTCATGCCTTAAGTGAATTCATACTTATATACTACATATGTTTCATGCCTCATGTGTATTCATGTATATTACTTCATGTCTTATGTGGATGATTCATGCCCTACATCACGTGTATTCATGTGTAAGATTCATGCCGTATGTGTATTCACTTGTATACTTCATACTTTGAGTGTTTGTTTCATGCCAATGTGTATTTAGCAATTTACCACACGTATTCCATGTATATTTATGTGCTTGCCTCATATCAATCATATTTTCAACATGATTAGTCATGTGTTTATGCGCCTTCCTGGTGTACGCCTTATGTCTTAAATATGCTTCACATCATGTTTGATGTGTTTTCAACAAGTTTATTCCATGAGTGTTTTATGAGTACTTATAAATGTTGCAAGAACCACACTTGCATTCAAGTAAAAGGGGTGCATATTTTAAGATCCTTCGTTCTGTAAACATGAAGTAACATTAGGTATTGGTGCATAGAACTATTTGTGTGTTTGACTGCCATTAAGTTAGATTGCAATCTGTCATTGTGCTTGACACCAAACTATCAACTATTTAATAGTATAGCAAAAATCTAAAATCAAAACATTGTCCTTGGAAGATAAAAGATATGACTGGTATGTAGGCATATACTTTAAAAAGTACAAATTCTAGAACGTACCATATGGCATCCCTCTCTCATAACCCTAACCCTATAGTGTATATAACGTTGAGTTGTCTGAACTTTCACATAGAAAAACACTGATTGAGATTACCGAGTGACAAATCAAATTCTCAAAACCAAAGTAAACCTTATAAGGGACAACACTCACACAATCTCAACAAGCCATATTGTTAGTTATACCTTTGTTAACTTAGTGAATGACCTGGAAACAACAATAGTTGACATAGAAGATTGATTCATCAACTAACCTTTATTCATATTTGAAAGAAGATAATTCTAGGTCCAGCATAACTCCTGATACATTATTTCAGTATGTATAAGCAGAAATTATACATCGAAAATTTAGGACCAAGAAACCCTTGCTTCAAGACCAAAATCTAATGCCCTCAATATGAAAGAGAAAAAATCTGGAAACTTTATGTTTGAACTAGTTACAAAATGGGAGGTTAATTAAATAAAACACAAGAAAAGATAAAAATTCATTCTTTAAGAAGAACCTCGCAACCAAGAAGTGTGTCATGCTTCTAATCCTCATCTTAATATATGTTATGTTCTTGCAAAGAGATGTCCATGATCAGTTCTTGCAAAAACAATTGGCACAGTTGCAAAGTAACCATGATCCTTGTCTCTAAGGAGTAAGAGAAAACTTGTCTTAAAAATTGCAAACCTTGCAAATTCTCAATGCCTTGGTTAATATCAGAGTTGCGCAACAGAAGCAACTCACATTGAAAGAGTTGGATTAAAAAACTAGCATTGTTTGAGGATGAGCAATTTTGGGAAGGGTGGACTGTTTCCCTCCTGAAAAAATATTTACTAATAAATTAAATTAAATTAAAATATAAAAAAATATAATATAATTACAAGTTAATCAGGTTTAATGAAAAGTCAAGAGATATGCACTGAAGAGTTGTGACTCCCTCAACATAAGATATATGTCGGAGAAAGGAAAAATTATGGGAAGGAGAAAAAAGGAGATTTAGGAGCGGCAAAATGAATATTTAATGATTAAGCATGATATTTCAAGATATTTTTTAAGACTAGCAGCGCACTATTACTAGAGACAAATATTTCAATATTGTCGTTTCAATATCCCAAGTGATTGGATTTTAGAACAATAAGTTTACCATAATACTGAAGGTCAAAATTGGTTTGATTCAATGAAAACTTGGAAGGATTCGTTCTACATTTGTTGTGACCAAAGTACAAAGTCGTATTGAAGCTTCTAGCATATTATTGAAATGGCTTTCCAAAGTATGTGGCTTAAAGATTAATATTTCTAAAGCAAGGGTTGGCAAATAATTATGAAGCCTTATAAATTTATAATGTTTATCGGGCTGGCCAAGCTATTGATAGTATAATCAATGAAAGTGTTTTTGAGGGTGCTATATCAATGAAAATATTATACCTACAAATGCACTGAAGACTTTAATACCATAAAAGGTTCTTGCCCTATGACGACCCCACCCAAGTATTCATAGAGATCATTCATCGCCATGGATCATAGAAGTGGATGGAACTATCAATTGGAACCCATCGAGTATTGTTGGCAATTGGCCTTAGCTACATATTGTCATCGTGAAGACAAAGGCGACGATTACTAGAACTGGTTGATGTCGGGGTATCATGATGCTAGCGCATAGGGCCTAGATTTCAGCCTGAGTGCTCAGTCTTCCCTCCATAGCATGATCCTTTAAAACAGTTGATGTATCGAAGTATTTGAGGATACTATAAGTTCCATGTGTAGAATTTTGTGCATTGTGAAGCTTTTTCTCAGAGCGCATATATATTTCTGTTGAGAACTATGTATTGGTGGGAGATATTGAATAGAAGCAAGATAAAGAAATACAAATCAGAATTGTATCTACAACAAAATAGGAATATACAACAGTATCGAGATGATATAAAACAATTAGACTATCAGTATTCTCTAGCACTCCGTGGGGGATATTCATACAACAACACCATAAAGAACACCTGTATATCAATAACATATCGGTATATCTACTCTTATCACTAATCATGACTATTATATGCTATTTATATATATCAATATATATAATGATTAATGCTCCAACTATGTGATTATTATGGATGACTAAACTGCTTATGATAACAATCATGTGAATGTGTGCAACAGTTTGAAACCCACCTTGAAAGGGAAAGGATCTGAGGTGTAAGAGAAGGGTCACAAGGGGCTCGTGAGGACGCCATCCTAGTAGGACCATTGTGGCCTAGGACAAGAGGGCACTCACCATGTCAAGTCACCCTTATAACCTCTGTCGGATTCCATGAGGTGGCAACTGTCTATAGGGAGACGAGATATGGTTGGGGAAAGCAAGTACAAGCTGCAAAGCAAGAGAGATGTGGTAGACATCCCTCTTAGGCTTGGTGAAGAAATGGCTTCAGGGGACCCATCGTGTCTCTATTCCACTATGTTAGTAATTTAAGTTTCTAATATGGTTTGACTAACCCTAATGATTAGATGTATAGATGTACATGTATGTTACATATGTTTCTTCCTTGTGATTGCAGGATCCAAATCCACGAACATATTTTTGAGGAAAGATTTATTAGGTGAGATGTAACCCTAACCCTAATTTGTTGCAATTGTGGTTTTTAGGGCAAATAGGGCAAATTAGGAAGGGGACATCACACTATTTGATGATGTTATTGTGTCTTTAAGATTTAGTTAATAAAGGGTGCATGAAACAAGTTATAAATCCTTAAATATCTCTGAAATTCTTGGTCTTTTCTCTTTGCCGAGTTTTTGCTGGTTTTTTTTACCAAGGTCGAGTCCGAGTCTGAGCCAGAATCATGCTTGTTGAGTTTTCTCATATCTATGCTTGTAATTACTAAGAAGAAAAACATATATCTCAAAAATGATGCAAGTTTCTGCATAGGAGTAAGTTGGTTCATTTATTCATTTGACGCAGTTGGCTCCAAATTTTATAATAAGGTTTTCTCATATGCATGCAAATTTTTATTATAAGGATGAGGAAAAAAAGGACTTTATATCAAAAGGAACAAAAAAGAGCATCTCCCCAACTTGTATGAGACAAGATGGAGCAAGTAGATAAAAATAATAGACTTTCAATTGTAGATAGGAAAAGGGAAAATTAAAGTTGATGAAAACAAAGATCTCAACAACTCTAATCACATTCAAAATTAAACCTCTTCTTTACATGAGAGATGGCCATGCATCGTGATCTTGCATTAGTGATCATTCTCTACGAAATGAATATGCCAATTCGTGGATGAGACATTATACTAATTGAGGCTCATAGAAATGGAAATAAAAAACATTTAACATTGCATAGTAGAATAGCCCTACCCTTGTGTACTTTCATACCCTATCTCAAAATGACAGCCACTTCCCATCATTATTCACGTCTCCACACTCAAGATGACCATGTTGAACGATCACGGGAAAGTAAAACAATTGCTACAACCTCAAAGCAAAGGAGATGAAAATGGTCACATTAGGAAGGAGGTGAAATAGAATAGTTTTTTATTGAATTTTTTTGCACAAGACCAACTTCACTTTTCTTATTCCTTAGCCTCTATAGGGTATATACTGCAAAACAAATATAGCGAGTCCAAAATACGGGTTGAATATGCATGGCTTCTTCAAAACATCATGATAATTCATTTTGAATATACTGTATATGCGGGGGGTCAATTGAGGAAATTGTCCATCTCATTCTTGTCATTGAAAATTACCTACTCGATAATTTGATTCTATAGCATCATAAAATGTTGTAGCTTGCACTTTCAAGCAAGGTTTAGCACTCATTTTTGTGGGTGTGCATGATCTTGTTAAACGAGATTGTCCCAGGTCCAGATTGGCAATATTAGTCACACGCTCGAGTGCCTAACCCTTTGTGCAGCCAAATAAGGCTAGACAATAGCGCCCACTGCTAGTGTCCTCCCAACTTGGCTCCAAATTTGAACATTCAAATGTTGGCCTTGGGCCCTTAATGGCTGTAACCTTGTTGTCAGACTCTCATAGATAATTGGTTGTGAAAAGGTATAAGAAACATATAGATGTGACTCCCTTTCTCATTTGAAGGGAGAAGCTAGCAATCTAATGAAATATATTTCTCTCAAAGCACTGTAATGATCAATCTAACAATCGCTCCAGATTACTCAAGCTGAGAAGTCTGAGGATATTATCAAGCACACTATCGTCTACAATCAAGTAATTTTGTTTCTTATCATTTTATCATGGTTGGATACTAACATTTGCAGGAAATTGTCAACATCTTGTGTGGAACTCGAGCAAGGGTTTGATGCCTAAGGTAATTATTGTTGTTTATGTTATTTGTTTGCTTCTAGATCACCTAAAAGCATGCAATTGTTATCCCTATGATCATTGTTGTTGTGGAGGTCAGAACACAAATATGAGGTTTGACTTAGGCAAACCCCTATACAATACAACATTTTCCTCTCTTTGTGTGTGCAGGTACAAATCAGAAAGTTTCAGATTGTGAAAGTGACACAGATGGAGCAGACTAAGACGAAGAGATTTAGACTTCAAACAACCCAAAACCCTAGGACTATAGTACCCAGTGCTAGTGTCTTGCTGATTTGGCTCCAGTTTTTAAGGACAACAACCTAGATTCCTACTCAAGTCATCTTTGGCATCAGCTTTTGTTAGAAGTAGAACAGTCTTTGCACACCAATGCTAAATACCTCTATCCTACCTAGTCAGCTCTAAATTGTAGTCATAGGTTCCTCTTTGCATTTCATTTCCAGAACTACTACTCTCTTATGCACTTATGTTCCGTATTTCATGCATTGTGTTAATCTTGTTCAAATTAACCTTCTTTAGCCTAGTTCATTGCACACACCCGATCAATCCCCAGTGACTAACGAACCACTAAACGAAATACATGTGGATACAGGACAGCTTGGCTCTCCCTTGAGGACTGAAGTCAAGCTCATTCACACCTCTTCTAATGAGGTTACATGTGAAAAGAAAATGTTTCTAGGTTAATGCACATGTTATCCTAGGATCACTTTTCCTACACAACATTTTGCTGAACTAAAATAACTTACATTTGCATACTTTTTATTTTCTTGCATACCCTTGCTGCATTTAATCAGTTGGTTAGTTAATTGCATGCTTTCATTGAGCATCTTATCTAGCATTTGTAAAAACATCGTGTTTAGTTTAGAGAGCAAAAACACACCTGCATCAATTTCTTACATTTAGATACATACTTTTGCATATCATTGAGTAGTAAGCTAAAGACATTTTCAAAGATGTTCTCTTCGTGTTGTTGTTGTTGTTGTTGTCTTAAAGCATTAGTAAATGTTTCTTGTTGTACTTTGATGCTTCTTCTAGTGATGATAATATGGATGCTTGTCCCTCTCCCAACATTGTTGCAAGAGGATCATGTTATTGGAATTTCCTTTATGATATTTCACCTTCAGTCGCATCAATGCTCTCCATTGTAGAGATGAAGCATTAGAGAATGAAGAGATTTGCCCCTCTCCTAAAATTGTCCCACTCATAGGGATATTTTAGCACAAGAGGATGATATCATTCACATTCACCTTGATGCTCTCCCTTCTAAAGATGAAGCATTGGTTGATACAACGATTGAATCTTCACTCGTTAACATTTCAAAATCCAATAAGGACTTGCGTTCTTGCAAAAGGATCGATCCTCCTCACACTAATCATTTTCATGCATCATTATATGACTATACATCTCATTTCAAGGGGGTTAGCAATGTGAATCCTTCCCCTCCATCTGAGTTAGAAACACATTATAATGTTGGTTTTACATTTTTTTCAAATGAGGATAAAATGGGCATGGTCTTGGGCATATGGAACAAGGAATGAAAGTTCCTATGAAGCTTACATTGCATTCTCATAGAGAGGGTGTAGGATATTGGCCTTCTTCTCCACCTACACCCCATTCTCCATTACCTCCTCCTAGAAAATAAAAAATCCTTCATTCATATGTGATAGGATTGTTTCCTACTCCCTATCCTATATCTAGGCAAGAGAAAACCTTGTTGAGGCTCCTAAAAGCCCGCTTGAATCACCCAACATAACGCAGCTTGATGGCTAGTGGTATTCATATGACTCACCTTGATCACCTATCATAACACAACTTTCTATTTTGTGATTGTTGTTGTTTACTCTCCTTGAAGCATTGGTGGTCTATGAATCAGCTAGCATAACACAACTTCTTGGCGAGTGGTATTCATATGACTCACCTTGATCACCTAGCATAACGTAGCTTGCTAGTTTGTGATCGTTGTGGTTGTTTACGCTTCCTAAGGCGTTGGTGGTCTATGAATCACCCAGCATAACGTAGCTTGCTAGCCAATGGTATTCATATGACTTACCTTGATCACCTAGCATAACACAGTTTGCCAGTTTGTGATTGTTGTTGTTGCTTACACTCCCTAAGGCATTGTTGGTTTATGAATCACCCAATATAACACAACTTGTTGGTCAGTGGAACTCATGGATGTGGTGTGTCGTCCATGGTTATCTAGCATAACGCGGTTTGCTAGACCCACAGGAGCTTGCCAATGTGCATGATCCCTAGCAACAGAGCAAGCCAGTGCTAGAGTCATGTATTCATCATTTGTTTGCATCAAACATATTCCTACAAGGTGTTTGTTGGAGCTACTACGTATGTTTTATTGTGTTCCTGCATGTGTTTGTTATTTGTATTGATTAAGTTTCTTTAGGATGATGATTGGTATTGAGACAACTTTTCATGCCATCTCCTTACCTTGTTGACTTGGAATCTTTGTTTGCTTGAGTTTGTCTTGTGTGTTTTCTATGTCTTGTGTGTATGCTTTGTGTTTATCTCATGTATGTTCAATGTGTCGTGTCATGTATATAAGTGCATTGGCCTCAACTGCTCTATACTTCACCATGTGTATAGGCATAAGCTCATAACCCCTCTAAAGTGGGGGCTAAATGTAGTGTCCTAAATTGTTGTCTCTTACAATTTCAAGCTAGGTTTAGCACTCATTTTTGTGGTTGTGCCTAATCTTGTATAAAGGGGCTTGTCACAAGACTAGATTGGCAATATTGGTTAGACCCTCTAGTGCCTAGCCCTTTTTGCAACCAAATAGGGCCGAACACTAGTACCTAGCGCTAGTATCCTCCCAATTTGACTCCAAATCTGAACATTCAAATGTCGGCTTCGGGACCTTTACAATTGTAACCTTGTTGTTGGCCTCTCTTGTTTTTGTGAAGAGGTGTAAGACACATAAATGTGAATCTCTTTCTCATTTGAAGGGGGAAGCTAGCAATCTAATGAAATCTATTTCTCTGTAAGCACTCTAATGATCAATCTAGCAATCAGTTAAGGTCAATGAAAATGAGCAATTTAAGGATGTTGTCAAGCATGCTATCATCTGCAATCAAGTAATTTTGTTTCTTATTATTATTATCATGGTTAGATGCTAACATTTGCAGGAATTGTCAACACCTTGTATGGAACTCAAGCAAGGGTTTTATGCCGAGGGTAATTATTATTATTTATGTTATTTGTTTGCCTTTGCCCCCTTGAGAGCACAAAATTGTTATCCCTATTATCATTGTTGTTGTGGAGATGGGAGCACCAACACAAGGTTTGACTTAGGTGAGCCCTTGTATACCACAACATTTTCCTCTCTCTCATGTGTGTAGGTGCATATCCAAAGGTTTCAAACTGCGGCAATGACACGGACAAACAAAGTAGACAAAGATGAAGAGTCTCAAACTTTAGACGGCCCAAAACCCTAGGCCTATATCGTCTAGTGCTGGTGTCCGACTGATTTGGCTCTAGTTTTTTTTGGACAGCAACCTAGATTCCTTCTCAGGTCATCTCCAGCATCAACACTCATCACAATAGCTTTCAAACACTAGCGCCCAACACTTCTGTCCTACCTAGTTAGCTCCAGAATGCAGTGACAAGTTCCTTTCTACACTTCATTTCCAGATTTGCTACTCTCTTCTACAATTCTGTTTTGTATTTCATGCATTCTATTAATCTTGTTCACATTAGCCTTCCCTAGCCTAGTTCATTACACATACCCAGTCAATCCTCAATTACTAACAAACCACTAAGCAAAACAGTTGTCAATCTAGAACAACTTGGCTCTCCCCAAAGGATTGTTGTCAAGCCCATTCACACCTCTTCTAATGATATTGCACATGAAAGGGGATCAATTCTAGGTTAATGCACATGTTACCCTAGGATAACTTTTCCTACACATCAAACTGAAGCTTATGAAGATGCTATCTTCTTGAATTTTTAGTTGGAAATTGAAAAATTGCATTGGTCTGTGATTGGTAAGTTGGAGTTTTCCCATCAGCGAAGTAAATGTTGCTGACATTGAAGAATTCAATATGGAGAATGTCACGGTTACCTTCTGGATGAATTCATTCTTGGTATAAAGTTAATCACAAAAGGCAGATACAGTTGTGGAAAATGAATTATCCCTATCAAGAAGACATGGAGAGCAACAAGTGGAAGTATTGGATTATGCTTTCAATAATTTGTTTGAGTCAACTCTTCAATCTCAATTTTTGTACATGCATTAAATTGGCTGATAAAGCAATAACAATCTTAAAGAGTCAACTAAAATTCACATGGACTTGAGCAAAGGAAGAAATTATGTCCCAAACACATCATTGTGTGAAAAGGACTATTATGTATCTCTAGTGAGTACTGGTGGAATGGTTCTTTAATAATCAATCGTCAATCAATTTCCCATCACATGAACGGTAGCTATGAATTAGATTTTTCATGGAAAGCAACAAAGAGTGTTTTATATATGGTTTTAATCATCTACCTTTCATGTGCCATGACCAGAAAGTTTATTATTTTCTCTTGTAGATGGACATGTAATAAAACTAACATTAGCGAAAAAAGGTATCCATGCAAAATTAAGTCTAATAGCTATAAGTTCACTTGAACAAGGAACTTTGGGGTGTGCTTAGAATTGAATATTTAGTGATAAGAACCCATGGTCCCTCAAAAGTGAAGGTAAAAGAAAAGAAATGCTCATTTTCTTTGATAAAATCCAAACTAAAGAATGGATTTGAAGGGGTGATTAGTGTATAACATTGCTGAAAAGACCATGAAATAAAATGTCCTCAAAGAAACATGCTTGAAGGAGAAGGCAGCCTTCATTGTTATAATTTGAAATCAAAATTCTTTGTATTATGGGAGATTCATGAGTAGTTGCAACCATGATTTATTAGATCAAAGGATTTGTCTTTATGATGATAAATAGAATAGTAAAATAGTTACGGCTAAAACACAGAAGACAGAAAGACTCTATTGGTTATTCTTACATAATTACATTATCTTTCTAATGTATTTAACCTTGTGATCAAGACATTCTTTGATGTATTAAGTTATGCGTTATCAATTATTTGTCAATCTCCTGCAGACATTAATAAAACACCCTGTTTCTCTTTCACCAAGCATATGTTCTCTTTGCTTCTCAATGTTGATATGCATGGGAAGAAGGAAAGAACCTCATATAGTGGCTGACCATTCAATACAACCCATGGCACGTATTGATGTGGTGGTTCTAGACTGTTTGTCTCTTCTGCATACTTTAACTCCAACTGTAGGCACCAAAAAAACAGCTTTTAGTGATAAAAATGACTAATGTGGGTTCTTTAATCTATCAGTGTAAACTCTAAGAATGTACATGAAATACCTACAACAATAGGAGCAATGATCAATCAGTCAGATGTTTTTCAAGAAAGAATCGTGGACAGCTTGACAAATTATGATGAATTTTTAAAATAAATTATAAAACTATTCAGTTCAATGAAATTTATTTTCAATGACTAAAAAATTTAGATATAGAGGTAATTTATCAATACATGGGAAACAATAATATTTAAAATTAGTGTAATAGATAAAATAGCACATAACACAGAATTTTGTTTCATAAACAATGAAGTTGGAATTGTTAATATGTTAAAGGACTTTATGTAACAACATTATTAGATAGAACATTCCAACATTAACAAGGATGTGATTATATTGCACTATTGATAACTATTTAAGAAACAATTCCATGTCGCTCTAAAGAATTAAGAACTGCTCTTATTTCATATAACTGTTAAATGACATGATAATTAAGTAAAAAGTAAATACTAACATTTATGTGAAAAACTGATGACATCAAATAAATTACTGTCATAATACGTGACCCAAACAATGAGAATCCTCTCCAGATTTTTGTTGAAGTCAAATGATCATCCATATGAAAGACACAAGGCTGGTAATCACCCTTTATGAACAAGTGTTTCCCATTTAATATTGGTGTTATGATGTCAGAAAAACAGACATCTATAAACAGAAAAAATTACACTCGTATCGATGAACCACCAAAAATCAGTCATCGTGACTAAAAATTTAAAACCTGATAGATGCTACCAGCCGCAGGCATCTAAAAAGAACATGCCCCTAAGAAAGAAAGAGGGAGAATATAAACAGAGAGTGAGAAGATCATACCCCCACATCCAAGCCCAAATTAAGGCCTTCAAAACCACACAAACCTTCATGGCATATGCTCGGAAAACATAACATGAAAAATATGCTTCTTTTAACCACAATCAACATATGCAGCCATGGCCGAATTTTAGGCGAGTTATTTAACAATTCATTCGTGAGTCATTGATAGGCAAGTAGTAACCGGTTCAACAAGTCACAATGTTATTATAAATTTATTAGATCCAAATATCTCCTCCTTTAATGTTTATGAATAAAAAATTATAGATATCAAATGAACATAGGAAAATATTAACTTTTGTCAAAGAATTAAAAAATAAACAGCATTATAATTCTTATAATTTACTATGTCCACATATTTCTTTTAATTCCTGCAAACTTTTTGAAATTTTATTTGATTCGAAGAGTCCAAGGAAAAATCAATTTTGTTATTAGACCTAATCAAATACAACAAAAATGAAACAACAAGATGTAATTATTACATAGTGTTATAATTGCATATTGTTATACGGTGAAATGCACAGCCAATAATTGCATTGTGTTGTTTCATTTTTTATTTTATTGGGATTTCAATTGATTGGGAAGTTTACCTGAATACAAAATCCAATAAATAATTAAAATTCAGATTAGGAAATGCCTTAATGGAACAGGCTATACTCAGAAAATGTGAAACAGATGTTCTATAACAGCTATTCCAATTTTATAAAATTAAATGTCCAAAGATACAGCTTTGCTTTTAGCAAAATTATTTTACAATTTAGAGCATCTTGGCACTGTAAATGAATTTTGAGTGAGCATAAAGTTTGCAACTCTACACTGTCCTTTTAATGCATGACTTATAGAAGAAAAACTATGGAAAAATACATAATTTTATCCATCAGAAGGATTCACTTTAATAATCTTCCATCAAAATGAAAAATTTATGCTGTAGTTATAAATGATTATTTGAGAAAAAAAGAATCATGACAAATTACAAAAGAAAATGCATACCTTTTTCCCATATCCACTTTCAATACAATCTTTGATAACCTTCGAGTCCAAGCTGGTCTTTTCAAAACATGTTTTCCACCCAGTTGCTTCATGTGCCAACACAAAGCTTTCAATACAGGAAATGAATGGAAAATGCTGGTTCTGCACGAGTGGGAATATTTTGTAAGTAGTGATGATTAAAAAAAATGTCCCTTGACCATATTTAACAGCTACCGTGATTTATTAAATTTGAAATTGCCTTATTGTAGTCAGGTAGTCCATCAGTTGGCTAAACTATAAGTTACAATTTAGAAGGTCCAATTATAGACAGAAGGCAGACAGACAAGTAAGCTATCAGTATGTGCCCATGGTGCATGTTATCATCATGAATGTCATTTGTGGATATGTCTGAAAGCTGCATATGTGTGTGTGCACGCATGTGCATGTCCGTGCATGTGTACATGTGTGCTATAAAGGGCTGATTCTCTTAGGAGTGACCCAAGTTCAATTGTGTGCAATGGATGGACACACTCCAATGTTGTTTTATGGTGCTCGTTTAACCACGGGCACTGATTTGCCCTCCCAGTCATAGACAATTCACAATTGTCTCCCCCGAGCGCTTTGATATCTCAATCTGCAATTGTTATATTGTTCTTATATTAAGAGAGGGAAATTTAATCTTCCTTTATATCTATTGGTGGTGCCCCTTCACTAAGGGTCACCACACTTCATATGTGGCCCAATTAATTAATACATATAATTATATTTAATACATAATTAATATATAATTATGACCCATATAATTAATATAGAATTATATATGTCCAAGGGGATTAGCTTAGGTGGTTGAAGAAATGAGTTCTCATTGTGGAGACCCTGGTTCAAATCCCAAGATGGACAACTTTGTGGAATTCTAAGTTGTGACTCTTGGTCTTCCATTCGTTGTTTCTAGTGTGGTTGCTCGTAAGGAGCTCGTATTTGTCTTAGTTTGATGGTTGAATAAAAAAATTGTAATGCTCAAATGAGCATAAGATTTCTAAACGATCTATAATATAAAAATATATATAATTATATATTATATATTATCAATATAATTATATTATAATATAATTATATTATCACAATAATAATAATATAATGATTATATTATTAATATAATTATTACATTACCAATTATTATCAATATAATTATTATATCACAATAATTATATTATTACAACCTTTATGCTATCTATGTCAGCTTGAAGGAATCCGACCATAGCTACAATAACATTAACACTCCCTCTTAGATAGGGAGGAGTTAATAGATCTAGATATCATCTCACTGTGATATTAGGAATTCTGGCATATCCACGGATATCACGTCACATGACATCCACCACAAACTCACCCTTATGGCATGTGCACAGATATCAAGTCACATGATACCCATAAGGATATTAACTCATGGCATATCCACAGATATTAAGTCACATAATATCCACCATGAATATCTCAGTAATATCATTTATCAAGGCTTATTCATAGATATCACGTCTCATGATATCCACCATACCAATTTGATATTACTTAAGAGATATCAACCATCATGACATGTCCACGGATATCAAGTTTCATGATATCCATCATGATAGTGTGGTCAAATATTGTAAATTCGTCACCTTACAATAATAACCAGAAATACAAGTGTTCACCATTGAGAGATCATCACCTCTCAATGATGTTCACAGGGGCCCATAAACCAATGAAGTCATGAAGTCACACACATGACATCCACCATGGACCATATCAGAGGGTGGATCCACCATGGCTACTGAAAGATCCCCAATCCCGGATACCAAGAAATTGCAATGTTTGAATCTTTGACCAGCGGTTTAATGTTCTGATTGGAATTTCTGAATTCTGATTTGAATGTCTGGTTTTTTCTTGTTTTCAAGTTTTTTGGTGTTTTTGATAGTATATGCAAAATAAATGATAGATAACAGTAATTCTGAACTAGAAATACTAACAGCATTCAAATATTGAAAATACTTAACAATCTGAAAGTGATGTAAATCATACCCGATATATTATTCAGATTTTTGCATACAAAGGTAAATATGTCAAATGGATTTTTGTTGCTGCCTACAAGATGTAAATAATGCCAGCTACTGGAGGATGCTTGGCATGAGCCAAACTCTGCGAAAGATCTGATATAAAACCCCAAAATTTGCCCAACGTACTGTAGTGCATACTGTTCACGCGGTACTGTAGCGGCGGTACGGAATTACTATAGCAGCCTCTTTGTTTCCGAAATCATGTAGCTACCATGTGGGAAACGAACCAGCTAATGTAGATATGAAGAACAACTCCAAACGAAATGGACTTGCTGAGGTTTGCGTCCCAACAATCCAGACTTGAGGGTTTCGTCTCAAGCCACAAATCACCCCACCAGAGCAATTTCTCAATACAAATTTTCAAGATGTCAAAAGATAATCACAAATTAGGTTTGCAACTCTTTATATCTCCTCTCCAAGCAATTCGACCCTAATTAGGTCATTCCCACTTTACAC
>MU225844.1:139430-155946 GCA_018584345.1 Thuja plicata
ATTATTGACTTAGGAAATATTTAAATATATTAAAATATTTCCCCTTTTGCCTCTAAGAGCCCAAATCAACCCACTGATCATGATACTGACAATATCACCTGCCTGTGACTGAAACTGGACGAGATGGGTCAACTGGCAGTCCCATCCCTAAAAACTAGGGATGCCCCTAGAAACTAGGAAACACACCCAATCATCCTGAAACTGAAACCATGGAATGGTCCAGTGGGACCTCACATCTAGAAACTGCCACATCATCCTAAAAAGTAGGGATATCCCCTAAAATCTAGGAACTACTCCCAACTGGTCTACTGCTAACCTGACTGAGTCTCTACCCACCACTACCAGCCTACGAGACCCCATAATAGGCTAACTCTCATGTGTCACCCCTGCTGAATGCATCCATGGAATGACAACTGGTCAACTGGTAGTCAACCCTAAAATGTAGGGATGCCCATAAACTGAAGACAAATGACCCTGTCAGTACAAAACTGAAATCATATGAATCTCCTTAGCTGAGGGCACCATCGATCAACTACTACTGGACTGGGAGTTCCTCCTAAAATTTAGGAGCACCTCCTTAAAAATAGGAACTTTACAAAAAGTTCCCAAATCGATCCATGGTGTCTCCTGACACCTCCTGGACCACTCCCAGTCAACTCCTAAAAAATAGGGATAGCTCCTAAAATTTAGGAAACTATCCAGAACTGATCAAACAGGCTCATATAGCCCTCATATGTCTTTCACTGCCCCATATAGCCTCCCTGCTCACTCTGTCCGACCTACGGAAGCCAGATAAAGGCCAAACCTGCTGAAATAGTTGTCACTAGGGAAGGCGCAAAATTGGGGACATGACAACTACTCCCAGAGGGTGGAACAAGGGCTTTCACCTCAAACTTCTCTCTCAAAGAGGAATGCATTAAGTACATCTAAAGAAATCACTGATGCTGAAACTCCCTCTCAGCAAGGGCTTCGTTCTCCACAGCTCCAAGCTTGTCTCAAAATATGCACAAACTTTACTTTGGCAAGAGGCTTGGTGAGAATATCAGTTGTTTGTTCTTCAGTGATAATGTACCTCGACTAAATAGTATTCCTATGCACCATATCTCTAATATAGTTTGAATCACTCTTGATGAACCCCAAGCTATCCAGGAATATCATGACTTAGGTGTCCGCATAAAGGCATTTCAGCCTTCACACATGGGACTCCATCCCATGAATCATAGTCCTTAAACTGCTACAGTTTCTTAATCACTAGAGAAACCATATTGACATGGTCTACTTCCTTTGAATCAAGATCCTCGGATGTCAACTGATGCAGATTGTTTAGCTTCTCCCTCTACCATAGAAGCATACCCTGTTCACATACTCCAATCATAGAAGATATCTTGCTTCAAGAGACTCTCATCATCTGGCACATGATTTATTTGTTCAATGATCACAACATTGATTGCAAGAGTAATTTCCCGTCCACAAATGTACTTGTCTGATTCCATAGTAACATGAGTGAATGTAATAAACTGAGGATTTATCCCCAAGCTTGGCAAATCCAGACATTCATGATAGTGTGGCTCCCTTTTGAAGCTCCAAGTACATGCATCAACCTCCTAATCTCCTTATTCAAGGTTGCCTCCGATGGATTTGTCAGACTCCCTCTGAATCTGATATAATCTTCAACTCAGTCCCATAACGGCAAGCATCAAGTTCTTTCTCTCTTGAATGCAATCTCTTATACTTCTTGATCCGTCCTGAAAGCATTTCAAAGAGATTACAAATCGTTCACAAAACCAAACTATCCCAAAGGAAAATACCAATGATAGAAGCATACAAGATTTGCTATCCCAATGTTATAGCATGAATTAATAACTATATAAATTCATGTGCATTAATCAAGCATGGAATACTTATCTTTTATTTGATAGATTTGAGAACCTTAGTCTACTTCCAATATGGGAGGAACACGATAGGAGCCATCAGGGTGATCTTTCAGCTCTGGCCAATAATCACATCACTATCCTGATCAGAGTCATTTCCATCTATGATCCAACAATGGTTGAACCACATTATCCACAACTTGTTGAGCAATCAACTAGTTTATTTTGATAGGATTGAAAAATACTTTTCTCTCAAAGGCATTTCACATCTGTGGATACTCGTCCAGGAGCAACAATTATCCGATCCTACATATTGCATCATCACAAGCTTTTATAGAAGTTACCACACTCTGCATCCATTTATTCTGTATCTTGCAATCGTTGTTAGGAATGTATTGCAGCAACGCCCCAAGTGCCAGTGACGGTTGTATGTAGTCTCAGGCTATGAAAACAACCAATGCATAAGCATATACACAGCTGCTGGACAATCAAAAAATGCCAAGGTTTATCTTGTGCCCTATATACACTTAGAATCTAGATATGTTGATTGTCCTACAACTTGCTACGACTAATTGATACCACCAATTGACTGGGCGCGAATTATGAATCTTGCAAAATTCTAAGGGTGTTCACAAACTAAGGGAGTCTGATATACTTTTGCACTGCTCACTCAAATCCCTCATTGTAGATGCTGAGTAATGTTACCACTGCTGGCAGTGGGCCAGAATCCCTCGCAGGATTCGTGACATGGTTTAAAAGCCTCCTGTGTCTTCTATAAGTCTAGTGGTTGTATCGGGCATTGCCAGGTCGATATTTTGGCGCAATGGCAACCACTACTTGTAACAAGTGGTATCAGAGCTTGGTCATAGGTTCAAATTACGCAGGCTACGGCGAGTGATGTTGGGAGGGGGATTGTTGGCAGTGGGCCAGCGTCCCTCGCGGGATTCATGACATGGTTTAACAGCCTCATGTGTCTTCTATAAGTCTAGTGGTTGTATTGGGCATTAGCAGGTCGATCTTTTGGTGCAACGGCAACCACTACTTGTAACAACCACTAACTGGTTACGAAACTCCAGAAGAATTTCCAACAATGAAATATTGCTTGGAGCATCTTGCCATCTCCCCCGAGACCATGAAGTTTGTGACCAATGATCGACAAGCGCAGATTGAATACTACAGAGTCTACATTCTTAATATGGAATCATAATACCTTCAGAGCCACTACAAACATAGGGATCTGCACAAAATAAAGAAGTGGTATTATCGATGTTGAGAGACTTGGAATATTTGATATTATAGTTCCTGACATAAGCAATCACAATGCTCCCACTCCACAATATTTGTACCCGCTACTATGATCCATGCCTCAATAGTTATCAATATCGCTCTTCTAAGATGCCACTATAATGTTTCACAATAGAACAAAAACATTGCATGAATATTATTATTGCCAACCATATTGTTCCAAGTAGACAGAGTTATTTTATGGAATCGCCCTCCAATGTCATTTAGAAATGCACAAACTTCTGATTTTATAATCTTCCATTGATATGGAATTTGACAAAAATCTTTCATTTATTAGTATTGGGTCAATGTATTTGTTCAAGATCGTATGCCCATGCGATCAATTTCTTCATAGCACTGCTCTTGCTATCGGTCATTTTGATACCATGATTGGAAACTATTTTTCAAGCATTATTCACCATCAATTGATATATCGTCTCTAAGAATGATCGAAGTGTTTATCTCGATACCCAAGCCTGCAGCATCCTCGTCACATCTACTATTGTTCATATCCATTTGACCGTTATGCGCTTAATAATATGTATACAGAGCTTGCTAATATACTCCAATTTTTCAACTAAATCTGGTATTCCCCTCTTATATTTCTGTTAATGGCATCCACAACACATTGAATTCATCTTGTGTGTCATTCATTCTGATAAGCATCTCTTAGCGAAGAGTCGGGGCATTTGGTGCTTTATGAACTAGGTCGGGAACTCCGTTATTTTTGTGGTCTTGAATTATGTCGGGCATTGGAAGAGTTCAAAAGCCTTTGTCGAGACCTGGCAACAGACAAAGACTTCAAATATTTCTTCATGAGCTTGGAAGGAAGATCGGGTCTACGCTAGATCTATGACATCCATGCTATAACTTTCCCATAGTTATAACTTTTGCAAGCATCATTTTGCCGGTTCCGCTAGAATGATAAATTCTTCTACGGTGACCGTCGAAAAAACTGTCGCATAGCTCTCTTTCTAGGCTGCTTGTAGATATACATTCTTCCATGTCTGCGATCCTCATTCAATCATAGTATTCTTGGAATTTTGCAATGATAGTCTAATCATTCGAATTTCATATTTCTGCGATGATGAGAAGAATTTTCTTCATAATATGTTCAAGCTTCTTACAATCAAAACAATTGAAATTTGTTGATAGCTTGACTTAGTGTCCTTATCCTTCCCGTGAATTGTATTGCCCAAGCATACGATTGTAGGATGTGATATTATATTCTCCTTCATATAATCAATATCCTGCGATTGAATGCATTCCTCTTTCCTGAAACCTTATAGGCTGGTAGGAAACCTAGCTTTGATAACATGTTATTTTATCGTGCTCGTTTAACCACGGGCACTAATTTGCCCTCCCAGCCATAGACAATTCAAAATTGTCTCCCCCGAGCACTTTGATATCTCAATCTACAATTGTTATATTGTTCTTACATTAAGAGAGGAAGATTTAATCTTCCTTTATATCTATTGGTGGTGTCCCTTCACTAAGGGTCACCACAGTTCATATGTGGCCCAATTAATTAATACATATAATTATATTTAATATATAATTGATATATAATTATAAACCATGTAATTAATAATATATTATATATTATCAATATAATTATATTATAATATAATATTATCACAAATTGTATTATAATATAATTATATTATCACAATAATAATTATATTATTAATATAATTATCACATTACCAATAATTATCAATATAATTATTATATCACAATAATTATATTATCACAACCTTTATGCTATCTATGTCGGCTTGAAGGAATCCGACCATAGCTACATTAACATTAACACGTGCATGTGTACATGTGCTATAAAGGGTTGATTCTCTTAGGAGTGACCCAAGTTCAATTGTGTGCATTATGTGGACACTCAAGAGGAGTGGAGGCTAAGTGGGAAGTGATCTAGTGATAAAGTGGATCCACTACTACGAGTACCCCCGATTCAATTCACTCGCAAGAATTGAATTGAACACATATTTATCTTGGGGTGAACTTAACCTAGGCTGCTCCTAAGAGAGTGGTTTGTCTCTAGCATTATATCCCTCCACACTACCCCTCTGCTCAATCCTCTCTCCCTTACAAAAAGTTGAACCTTGCCCACTAACAAGAAAGTGAGAAAGTTCTGGTTGATCCCGAGCCTGATCTGATGCCAAAACATAGGAGCAAAAAATTTCAACAATATAGAATTTAAATGGTAAGGAATCTCCTTCCGGGCTTCTCTAAGGGTTTAATATTCCAAATTGGCATCTATCTTAGCCACAAGTAAAAACAATATTTAAGTTTTGTGAATGTGCGTGTGGGTGAGTGGGGCTTAGGAAGGAGAGAAAAGTGACTGGCTTGATTTGTGGCATATCCTATGATTGGAATAATCTAAACATATAAATGCATGTACAAATATAGAGAGGGAACTTTGTTATTGTAAATTTTTTGAGCCCATCGTTATTCTAATCCACAATTGGAGTTGTTCTATGAAAATAGAGGACTATGGCATCTCACTTGTGCTATATGAAAAATTGCAAATCTCTGATGAAAAATAAAATTCTAAAGAAACTACTTTTATTTACTAATTATGTAAGGCATTAGTGATAGCTAAATTTCTTGTGAGTTTGTGAAAAAATGTTAACTTTGTGTGGTTAAAATATGTTGTTGAGATTCTTCATTGAACAACGTAATGAACTAAATGAAGAAAAATAAGCTGAATCAACAAACACAGCCATGGACAAGGTGCATTTACCACCTATTTCAAAAAAGAACTTCATAAAATAGAATTGTATGAAATTCTATATAGAAATTAATTACCTATAATTATTGGAGCCTGCTGAAAAATATCCCCTTGCAATTACATTGTATTGTCGTATACTATCTTAGTTCCTTAAATATTTGTGCTGAGATTTATGGTCTTAACAAGTATTTTTGTCTTTGCATCTTTAGGAAAAAGGTAGTGAGGAATGTTTGTGGCTTAACAAGAAAACATAAGCAACAATATAAAATGTGCTGAGGTTATCTGGAAGGCAACTTATCCAACAAAAGATCATAATAATCACAGTTTAAATGAAAAATTGCCTTTGACTTGAAGAATTCCATATAACTACAGGGCTGCAGAGAAGAAAATATTGACACAACTCATACGAGTGAAAAGATCAAAGGAGCTAATAGCAAGTAAGATGATGATCTAAACCCTCAAGGAACCCTTTGTCACTCCAATTCTGAAAAATTAGACATAAGAGGCAAATTTGGAAGCTGTTGAATTCACCAACCACAAGAAGATGAAAAAGACACATTTGGCAACATGGGAATCTGCACAAAAGGGGAATTCCAAACAGCCACAATCACCCAATATGCCTCCACCCACATAAAAAAGATTCAAGAAGCTAAATCATTCCATCGCCTGACTCTAGAGATGAAATGGCATTTGGGATCTGCTGGCACCAGTTTGGCCATCTCAAAAATTGGACTAGATATTAAAATTATAGTTTAAAAGCCATTTTTCCAAGCCATAAAATAAGTTCAACCTGACAAAAGCACATTGCATAAGGTAAAAATGTCAGTCATCATGCTTATTAAGGGATTTATGTCTTACGGTCTAGGTTATTTTAAACAACTTAACTACCATTTATTGCATAAAGTCAATGAAGTTCAATGAAGAAATAGGGGGCTTGAGGACAGCACATTCCCTCTTTACTTATCAAATATCTTTAAAAAAACAAATATTTTTAATTGTTATTAATCTGCCTTGGTATAATGTAATTTATTCATTCTTGTATCGACCAGTGGTGTGTTGGCATTGTTTTTTCTTTATGTTTTAGTCCCACCTTTTTAGTAAAATTGGTGGATCATCTTTATTACTTATTTGCCCTGGTTCAAATCACAATGACTATCAAATTGGATGGTGGGGATGCAGATCTTTTAATATTAAACAAGGATGCATCTTAAGCTAAAACCTTTTTCTGTTGCAACTGAGTATTATACTTCAGTATAATAACACAAAATAAGCATAATATATAGGCACATTCGAGTCTAGAAGCATCAAGATTTGTAGTAGCTATTGCAGCTGAGTGTAGGAAGTGTCATGCATTCTTTAAATAGATTTTCTGAGTGTAGGGAGTAGAGATTTCATTGTATATGTGTTGATTGTCGTACTGCAGTGAGATTGAAGGATCCATTGAAGAGTTTGAGTTTTAATCTTGCTTGTTTTAGTTGAGACAAGAGGACGGATTCTAATTTGCTGAGTTTTCACCTCCAGCAAATTTTCTCTAGAATATATTTGTGTCATGTATGTGAGTCTTGTCTATGCTAGTTGCTTGATCATTTTCTCATCGTTACAATGTTGTAATTTGTTTTCATCGCAATGGAACACCAATACACATAAATAGATAGGATAACCTGTGAAGCTTGACAGATCAATCCATTCCCAACTCCAAAGTATAAGAGTAAAAGTGAGCCTTGTTGGATTTAAAGTTTTAAATAAATAATCTAGTAAACAAGTACAACAATACTAGTAATCCTCCTGAGCTCTTATTTCATACGATCATTTTTACATTACTAAACATTGCAATTATTTATTTTCAATAATCAACTGAAATCCTACATTTTCTTTTCATTAATTTAGTATTGTGATGCAATTGCATATGTGCTGATATATTGTGGGAAGGTTTTGACATCAAAACTCCCAACTTCAAAAGGTTTTAAGTTATTATTAGAATGAAGCATGCATTGCATTTTGATGTGAAACTAATTTGAGTATGTTTGAGAAAAACTGAAAAAAATGCAACATAACCTTCAACTGTGCAACAATGAGCAGACCATTCAGTTGAAATAGGTTGACCCATCACTAGATTGAATCTTAATCTCCATCCATTTGGAATCTACGTTATTTAATTTTAAACATTTCCCACTTTTTGATACTACAAACTATTTGAAGTTTATGTCTAGTGTAATATCCCCTTGTACAAATACCTTAGGTTTGTCTTATTTCTTATGATCAATACTGCAATAAACCTGTTATTCTTACATAGATTTTTACATAATTCTGTTATATTGATAGCTATGGATTTCTTGTTTTTACAATGCTAGGGTTTTAGAAAACTTATTTCGTGATATATGCTTGGATTGGAAATACAAGAATGAAATCTTATCTAATATAATATTAATATGTAGTAATGTGATTTGCAAAGTATGTTTTCAGATCTTTATCATGTAGATCACTGTCCTTCACTATCTTTATGATCATGCAATTGGCTTTGGAAGAGAATGGAGAAGTCAATCAATGCAATTTCCAAATGCCTCTATAATAATGAGAACTGAGTTTATTTCCAATCACAGAGATTCTATTGTCAAGCAATAACTCTGATATAGTTTCTGATCTGAATTTAATGAACCGAGTCTTCTTTGATGTCGATATGCAAATGTATATGAGTCTGATATAAATGCTGTCTTGGTTGATATCATCCTGATAATATTTTGCCTTGATCGCTGATATGATTTTGGTATCTCAACTGATAATATTCTGCCTTCAGATGGATATCGTTCTGATGATAATACTCCAATTCAAGCTGTTATTGTATCCTTGTATTTTTTCTTAATGCTGATGAAAATGTCAGAATTTCTGATCTGCAGAATAACCGCTCCTAATAAGATGAATATATGTCTTGTTATCATAGGTATAATTAGACGGATCAATCCTTGTAATAACTTGACCGCCTTTTATTGAATTATGTTCTTACAAACAGGCGAGTTAGATCTGATATCTTGACTACTTTTTCAGAATTATTGCCTTCTAACCATGCGACTTCTTAACGCTGTTTCTGATGAAGTTCTTAATGCTCATGTGTTCTTGGCCTTGCTACGGGTGGACAAACACCACCTTCACATGGCTTCTGACTTGCTCTTATTAGAGCATTCCAAATCTGGAAATGAATATATATTAAAACAAAAACTACCTTCCCTTGGATGAGTTGCTGATCCTTCTTTAATATGCAATGAAGAGGCGTGATCTGAGAAGTTGTTTCTCAATCCTCTGCAAACAACTAAATTAGTAATGTACCAACTCACATCTCTTCCTTGTACTAACAACATTATTAGTTTAATCTTTAGATTGTATAATTTGTATTTGATCTCTTCCTTGGGCAGCAATATTTCTTAGGCAGCAATAATCTCAATTTCTTCTTCTTCCCTCAGTAATACTGATCTAACTGTTATAAGGAACGTCCTTGGGTCTATGACATTGGACAATAATATCTTTCCTTACATGGTTTACTTCCATATCAGAGTGAGAGTCTATTTCCAGGTCTTAGAATATCAATTACTAGCTCATACACTTCGCTAATAATCTTGATTGGTCTTGTATGCTATCAACTTCATCTATAAAGATAATACAAGGAGTTTTCTTGAGATATCAACAGAACTGTTTGTCTCATAAACTAATCGCTTTATTATTCTTGCTAAGTCCAAACATTGTTTCTACTACTGACTAGAATGGAGGTGTCCGAGGCCTGCCACGCCTACATCATATCATTTTCTTTCCTACTTGTTTGGTTTTAGAAATTGGACAGGAATATTACATCTAGTTGATGTGTATTTTTTTATTTAGTGCTTGTTTGACATATATTTGTGTTTTCTCATTTTTGATCTCTATGAAATTAATTTCCAATCAAGCTTTAATACTTGAGACATTCTTTACTTTGACATGTACAAGAGTCCAGACATAATATCATAAAGGATATTAATTCTTGGAGCTTAAGGTAAATTTGGGATCTATCAATACTCAAACAACTAAGCAATTAATCCATACTTGTAATATTATATATAATTGAAAATCAACACTTCAGAAGTGTTTCACTACATTATTCATTCATAAAAAAAAAAATTTATTTTCTTAAAAAATGATAAGAATCAATAAAAATTTGAATTTTATTTTCTTAAAAAATTATAAGAATGCATCCCTGCAGTACATGAGTATGTCAGATGATTACACACCCAAAATTTTAGTAGTGCTTCATCTGTAAGGCTAGGGAAGCCTTTGGTTTTGTATTCATGGGTAGGATCGTCTATTTAACTAATTACAACTGTATTTAATAAATTCTTTGTCTTTCACATCCTTTAAAGGCTTCTCTAATCATCATTGCTGTAATAATATAATTTCTTCTTAATATTTGAAAGGTCTCCTATGGTATCTTATAAATTTATCTCACTGTGCTTGGAATTTAAGTTTGCATGTTTCTAATTAATAAAGAATTAGTTCCAGCATGTATAGTTTGATGATGCGATGTTTCATCTGCATTTTATTAGTAAATCACCTCAACTTCACAACTAGAATTCATATTTATAAAGTTCGTTTTGATATGTAAAGTTTATGAGTTATATGCATCTGATTCTTTTGTAAGTTTGGACTTGATTGATACTAATACTTGTCAAACTTTGAATCATTAACAACTGAATCCACAATTACCAATATAAAAAATTAACAAAACTGATTGATACAAGCAATATATTGTGAAATTCATAAACTCGAAAGCAAAGTTGCAAGATATATTATATGTAGTAAGAGATCCTTGAAGATGCTTAAAGGTGTGCATACATTGCTTTAGATATAGCACATTTCAAAGACAAATAATAAAATTTAAAGAGACAAATAAAGAAACTTCAAAAAAGCTAGTCCTCACCAAATTAGGCCATGCATCGATTGCACATGCTTCAACAGTATTGAGCACACACTCATATGGACCATGCTGCATATGAATTAAAACATAAGTTCGAATGTAAGAATATGCATTAAGAATATAAATCTAATCTACCAAAAACACAAATTAAAAAAGCTGTAGGGAACAAACTTTAATATCCCAACATTTGGCATTGTTTCCTTCTAGATAGTTGCAAATTCTTTCAGCAGAGTTACAAACAAATATAAGTAGGCCAAAGTGCATCCAATTTTATGAGCACCACGAAGATGCAAAATTCCACAAGACTTCAAGTGTCATCCTACTGTTGAAGTTGATTGGTTCACAAGGGCCTCAATGATCAATTCTTGCTATGTGCAAAATCCCAGAATCTTAAGGAATAAAGCCTTGGTCAAATTTGGAAGAAATCTTACACTTCAGTCCTTGACTGTAACTCAAAGATCAATTATCCATGTACCCAAGAGAAAGAGGATGTTCAAAGTTTTCAATTAAGAACAGAAATACAAGACAAATTCATTGAATTTCACAGTGCTCTCAAAGCAGATTGAAGGTGTATAAACTGTTTCGTCTTTCGTTGGTGCAGATAAGTTGTTGGAATTACAAACTGTCCAACAATGCGTTTCAATATTAAGGAGAAATGTATTTGTAAAAGAAAAAGAAGACTTTATGTCAAAAATATATGTATTTCTCTCATTCCTGAAATCTGACCACTCCCAGAAAGCAACTACCAATCAAAGACAAGTGAACTTGAGCAATAAAACATTAACAGTAAAAAAAGAAAAATGTGTCAAGATTCTCACACCTGGCTTAATGCATTGAGTGTGCAATTCCTAACTAAACTTTTTTTTACTTTAGATGCATATATGTCTCTCATACAAAATTTATTAATGGCAGTGGATCTGCTAGCAGGCAATCTGGAGATAGCAGGGGCTACATCATTGACCCGTGAGTGATCATAAGATTAAGATTCACCTGAGGAATTGGGACAGCAAGCATAATGAAACACAAGCCATTTACAAAAGCTTGGGTATTGCAAGAAGACAAGAAAATAAACTTGGAAAAGCACACAATGATTCATGTTTTATCAATAAATCACCACATGATCCAGAAGGATCTGCATTGGTTAATACGTATTAAAGTTGTAACTTTATAAATTGTCGTAGTTGTAGATAGTGACATTAAACATAGTCCTTCATTTATTGGTATGTTGAGAGCACTCCCAAAGTCCCAAGTGGATGCAGAGGAAAAAGGAGAGGCAAATGTAGTCAGTGGTGTCCCTTTGGGTCATTTCTCTTATTATTCTTATTTATTGTGAGCAGTTCTGAGTTAGACAAGCTGAGAAGAAAATGTGTAAAACATAGTTGACGGTTGAGAAGTAGTTCCATGGAAAGAATTGACTTGTTCTTTGCTCTATTGCAGCCATAGCCCCTTTGTTCCTTCCACGATTGAGCTCAATACAAACCCACAAGACTCATTCCCATGTTGGAGTTATCCCAGACTGGGTATATCCAGCATAAATTTTGTGTCAACTTGAATCAATGGTAGTGTCACAATTGCCTCCTTTCATGTATTTAAGAATATCATGCAACACTAGAAGTTTTCATCAAATCTTGCAAGTTGCAACACTTTCAAGAATTACTCTTGAAGTTGTTGGAAAACATGATAATACTTGAGCTGTAAGTTAAGAATTAATTTTACAAGAGTAGTTTAAGAGATCATATTTTCTATCTGAGCAGTAGCTCCATGAGCTTTCAATTGGTGAATTACTTCTATTAAAGTAGTTTTAGAGATCATGTTTTATATCAGTGCAGTAGTTCCACTTGTGGGATAGTAGCTGCATGATACTCACTTGGCAATGAAGGACCCAAAGAAGAGGGGAGCTTGAGATTTATAAGTAGAGTTTTTGTGCGAGTGGGGACAAGTTCAAGTTGCCATGGCAGGGGATTTTAATGACACATATGAGAAGCAATTCAGAGATTGGAAGAGTTTATGGAAAAGGTGTAGATTTCTCAAGCCCAAATGATGAATAAAAAGCTGATTTGATGGAACCTATCCAGGTTCAACCATTCAATTAGGTAATTTGGCTGGAGGAAGCCCAAATGCATTCTCACAAAAGGCTGAAGAAATAGAGGGAAAGGCTGAAATGGAGAAGAAGACCCTACCAACGAAAACTAAAGCTCGCATCTCCAAAAAGGGTAAGAAACATGTATCCTCTATACCTACCTTAACTTTTAAATTGAAAGAAAAAGATCAGTCCCTGTGGTGGTGAAATAAATGCTGAAACATGGAATTCATAGCTTAAGATTTGGAAGTTTATTTTGAGATTCATAGATATGATGATGAACACAAGATTTAATTTTGCAAAGATTGAAAATAAATAGTCGTATAATAATTTTTGTGGGATAGTTATGCTGAATGTCTCAAAGATGTTAAGTTTCCACCCATCACCAAGTGGAAAATATTCATGGATTTGTTAAATGCCCAAATCTCTCTACCCAACTATGAACAATAGAAAAAGGGCAAGTCGATGAATGTGTACCAAAATCAAGGGCAACTATGTAATAACCACCCTATATTTTTTGAGAATTTTACAACTGAAATGAACTGCAATGCAATGTCCTTGTCACTTTCTGATCACCCAGTTCCCGAGATGGACAAGGTGAGAACATAAAGTATATAGGACCCCACCAACTATGTACAATGCAGCAACTTGAAAGAAACACAAATGGCGGCAATTCTGGCCAGAACGTCGCTTCTTTAGTGGAGTGCGCTATGCAAGAACTGAAAGGAAAACACTTCCACGCTTATTCAGTGGAGTGTGCAATTACAATGACCACAAGCACTTCATGCTTATTCAATAGAGTGTGCAATTACCATGAGCACAACTTCACACCAGTGTTACAAGACTCAGGCTCAACATCCAAACTCAACAAATTGAAAAAATCACGAAATATAGAGATTTTTAAGGATTCAAAACTTGTTTCACACACCCTTATATAAATAAACTTTAGAGACAATAAAATAATCAAATAGATGCTACTTTGATCATATACACATGTATACATCAATCCACATGAGTATAAAAATGAAATTTAGCTTTTGGCTACAAGAAACAACATTGGTAGATATATAAGTTTAAAATAATATATATTGTCAAAATGTATACAAATCTCATGGATTATGAAATCCATGGTATTTGTAATGTCGTAAATTGCACCCTGTGCAATTCTTCATCGCATAATGACTTCACTTTAGCCGAAAATCGAATTTCCACCTAAGCCTCCATTTCATCCCAATTGCCTTGTCATCTCCCTTGTTTGAATCGTTGACCACATGGCCTATTTGGTTCAAGATGTGTGCGCAACGCTGAGACGTCTGCATAGCGTGCACTCATCTCGTGAATCTACAGGCCGAAGGTGGTCGTTGAGATGCTACACCTACTATTTTTGGCAGTGTAACACCTCCCTTGGCAGGCCATCAATGTCGGAAATCCTTTTTGGTTTAAACTCTCATTTTTGCTTCATTTTCCCTCTCTTGGTCATTCAAATCAAATTCTTGGACATTCTTGGCTCTCTTGATCGTTCGAACAACTCTAATAGCCTCTTTGCAACTCGTTGGTCATCTCACATTGCTGCTCTACCATCTTTCGTCACTAACATGCTCGTTTTCACCTTCAATCTACCAAGCCCCGACTTCTTGTTTTAGAAGGGGACTGACCTCACACACGTTTACTCTCATTTGACTAGCACTTCATAGTATCTTGAGCACTCTCTCTCTTTATTGATTATCGTTTATTGTTTATCGGTGTATCATTTTATCATATATTGTATCTTGCTTGTTTGTGGAGGTGGAAACGCCAACACAGGGGTCTAACTTCGGGAAGCCTCTAAAACAAATAGCCCAACACTTTTCTTGTCGCCATGTGTGCAGGTTTGAAGAGAGAAATGGTGTAGCTTCTTGGGATTCTTCTACCTCCGGGTTGTAAGATTTTTTTCCCCTTTCTTTGCTCTAAAATAGCATATTTTATCTCTTAATCTACTTTCTGTCATTTACGTTTATTGTATTTTTAATCCTGCTAGAGTAGTTATTGTTCTTGTACTTTCTGGTGTTTGGTCTCTATACTCTCCATACAGGACACACAGCATCCTGAATTCGTGCTATAGTCCTAGACTCGCACAAGTTTCCAGGACGGTGAGCTTATGGAGCCCACCAGGCGTTCTTGATCAATAGCTCTTTTGTTTCCAAAAGAATAAATATTTTTATCTTTTAGTAGCGTATTGTTATTTTTGTTTCTAGTATTTTGCATTCATATTTTTATCTTTCAATAGTGAAGAGTTATTTCTATTTACAGTATTTTGCATTCACATTAAAGTTTAAATCTTAATTACAATAATTGATATCCCTACCTAACTAGAGCGCTAGTTAAGTGAGGTGGCGCAAGGGTTGATTCGTCCCTTGGGATTTTATAATCTCGAGGGTGGTGAATTCTCTTCTCCACATTTTTATGAACCTAGCGTGAACCAAATTTGACTTTTTTTGCATCGTCATCTTCTCCCCTACATTGAGTGATATCATGTTTCTAAACATGGTGACTATCACTCCTATCTCACCCCCTAACCAGAGGACGCATCATAACATATCAAGCTCTAGATACCCCCTATTGCAGATAGCCTTCTCCCCTATACATCCCTGTACAGATCAATGGAAATGTTGTAAGAGGCATTATGGTTGATCCCACGTGCAGAGTTGATATCATTATGAAGGAGGTCTTTTTCGTTAATTGGCTGCATCACACGAAATATGATGTACAAGGTCACCATCCACACACACAATGGGCTATCCCTTCCCCCTTCTTTGGGATCTACCACCTTGACGGTCCTTGTGGGACCCAAGGCGGTGTCTACAACTTTTGTCGTCATTCCCGAGTCAAACCTCTTTCAAGTAAAGCCAAGTATCACTTGGCTAGTCTCCATGGGGGCGATCCCCTCGATGGTTCATAAATGCTTAGAGTTTTTGGACCTAAGTAGTCGACTAGTTCTGGTTTGGATTCGGGTTCGGGTTCAGGTTCGAGGATTCGGCAAAAAAATTTTTGGGCCGGATCCTGGTTCTGCGGGTATATATATAGACATTTTCGAAATATATATATATATATACATATTATAAATTTATATATGTATGTATATTCATAGATTCCATACATTTAAAATGTCCATGCTCATTCATCATTAGTTCAAAACTTCAAAGTTGAAACATATAATGATAATTATAAGAAGTTAGAAGTGTGATTCTCATATGACATAATGATAAAATGATAAATCCATAATTGTCAGTATATAATTATATCATATTCATACTTTGCAATAGTCTCAAAATGTCATTACATGCTGAAAATTTAAATCACAAGCCATATTTCATAGTTCAAAATTAAAACAGTAAACTTAATATCCAATTTCATATTCTTCTTCATCATCTTCATTGTAATCAAGGTCATCATTTGGTTCCTCTTCAACTTCATTTGAACCAACAGCCGTGGTACTCGCCATGTCTTGTGAAGTAGTTGCCTCTTGATCATATACAGAGACATGGGAAAGTTGTGCAACCATGGCCTCTAAATCAGAACACTCAGGGACTAGATCCCAATTCTTTGTCACACCTTCATTG
>MU225844.1:158294-200800 GCA_018584345.1 Thuja plicata
TCTCCAACGATTCCTAAGTCTATGATGCGGATATTAGTCCTCCAAAACGTTTGCATTCAAAGAAAAAAGCTACAGCTGAAGAACAAAACCAAAATGGTGAAAAATGCTTGAGAGATGAATGAATGAATATGAAATGCTTTTTGGCAACCATAAAAGGGTCGAATTAGGGTTTAGAATGGTCAAACTAGGTTTAGTTTGACTTTATTTATTAAAAAATTTAAAAAAAATCATTGTGGGCCCGTTTTATTAACTTCCAGATTTTCAGATTCCCCCGAATCCTTTTGGATTCCTACGGATCCTCCCGGATTCCGCCAGGGTTCCGAAATGGAATCCGGATTCCGCTCGGATTCCTCTGTGAGGAATCCGGGCAGAATCCGGATTCCATTCCGGAATCCGGGCGGAACCCGGATCCGGACCGTACCGGAACCAGGATACGGGCCCAAATAGAGGAATCCGGTAACATAGAGTTTTCCCACAAGAATGTCATGCATACTATCTAGGATACTAGATTTTCACCCTTGGTATCCCTTGGGGGCTTTCTCCTAGATCATTTTTAGCCTACTCCAGTAGGGCCCCTACTTCCTTGGGAGCATTTGTTGTTCAAGGCTTATAACAAGTATAAGATTGGAGAACTTTCCTATAAATATGTAGCACCTATGGTGCCTCCCGTCTTCACTCTTGCATCTCAATACACCCCTGCTTCACAAAATGCTTCGACTTATGTTCCCTCTTCATTGGGGGCTAAAGACAAGCATGTTCCTTAGGGCAAAACTTTGCATTTGTAGAAGATTTTGCAATCTCCAGCGGTGCCTCTTGTTCTTATAATTGCACTTAGCATAGATAAAGGATAGCACTCATATTGTAAATGTCCAAGGCTCGCCCTTTGTTTAAGCTTCCCATCCTTGCGGACATTTGTCGCCCTGTCGTCAATGGTAAGGGTAGGAGATTACCACATGCTCACTCGTCTACCCTAGCACCTGTCTCCTAGCCTTCAAGGGTCCATGTTCCTCCAACTGCTCCCAGAGCAAAACGGGAAAGGGCTGAGTCTACAATTGTCGCATCAATAGCACATGCTACCTCATCGATGGGGCCTTCATCTATGGTGATCTCGACATCGATGGCCTCCCCCATGGACCAGGTTGCTACCGAGGCTTTGCAGGCTTCTCATCTTGGTGCGCACCTAAGACGGAGCTAACTTGTAAGCAAGTGTAAACATAGTCAATGTGTGAGGGTGTCTGAGCGTGAGGCTACCGCAAAGGCGGAGAGTGAGTCACTGGTCCTTGTGTCCATGTCGCTTGCATTTGCACCTACTCCTACCACATCAATATCATGTCCTACTTCATCCTCTGTTTATCTTCCCACTTCCCCAGGGGTTGTTGGTGGGCCTCGCCCTAAAAGGGTGCAAGTCTTTGTAATGTCCCCATTTTTGTGCCTTCCTAAGCATCAGTTATTTTCAGAGGTTAGCATATTAGCAGTGGTCCCCATAGGCTAATGTGGTGATTAGGGGGGCCTTTAAAAATGATTCAAAGTTATTCAAGTGACCCTTTGGGTGTCTATTTCAGCACTCTCCATCTTAGTGCATCAATTTATTTGTGCCTTGCGTTCCAGAGCTCTTTTAGACTCCGTTTGTACACACTATTTTTAGTAAATCACTTGACATTTGGGTCCATACTTACTATTTGTGGTAAGTAACTTGGATGGTCAGAGGGCACCATGGTTATATCCAAAAAGTTGGTAGGATCAGTTGTTGGTTTGTTATTTGGCATTTAATGGAGTTTAATGATTTAATTTAATTAATTAAAGTCTAATCTAGCATTGACTTTAATATGATTAATTAAATTAAATATCTTTATGATTAAAGGGGTATAAGGGGTCAAGTGTGCATTTAATATCTTAATACCATAAGGTATTTAATTATTATGCCAAATGGGGTGCCAACATATGGAGGCATAAGGCTATTAAAGTGACTTTATATTAATTAAGTAATTATATGACGGGTCATTTTATTATTCTTTCCCATATGAAAGAAATAATCAATTATTAAAAGTGGGAATTTTGAATAGGGTTTTCAAAAACTTCATGAGAGAATTATAAAAGGAGATTTGAGGAAGTCATTTGATATGCTTGGTTTATTTCATTTTTCTCTTTATGAAGGTTGGGAGCTTAGCTTTCAATGTATGAAATCTGAGGACAAAAAACCCTTGGAGTTTCCCGGTGGTTTGAACTTATCAGTCATTTTGGTCACCATTTGAGATAGTCGTACCTTCTTCTAAATATTGGGCTTCTATCCTTGCTTCTGGGTATGTGTGTCCATTTTGGTTTGTAATAAACTTCAAATCTGAGACATTAGTCTGCTGTTGTAATTGTATCAGACCTATATTAGGCCTGATCTGATGCTAATAAAGTGAACTTTCATTGAGAAACTTGATGTTTGTGTTTTATACATTTAGTATTTGCATTTCTACATGTTCTTCATTATTGGGCATTGGAAACAAAACAAGAAATCAGAAATTAGACCTTGCATGTGAAGTGTTTGACAAAATGTCAAACATCCAAAATTAAAAATGAAATAGGCCAAAATTAGTAAGGGTTCTAACAGTCTTCATTTCTTCGTCCCTAGAACCCTCGTTCATCACCTCGCTACCCAATATCCTTCTATTTCCTAAACCAATTAACATATTGCATGCAGAGGTAGCATCTAGTGCAGTCATGTCTGTCAGGCCCACACCATTTGTTGATCCTCGTCCTAGCTTTCCCAAGGTCCTCAGGCCTGCTACAGCGGATAGGAAGGTATCTCCTCCATCCTTAATGAGAAAGTTTGAGTAGGGCCCTAAGCATGAGTTTCGTCGTTGAAAGTTTGTTCCAACAAATCCTTTGTCTATTTTTGTGTCTATTTTCTCCGAAATATGTCACCACCCCTTTCACAGAGATCAACAATGTGGTTCATTTTGCCTTACCTTAGGTTGTGTTGTCCGCATCCTACGAAGCATGCATGTTTGACTTGTTTGAGGACATTCTGGCATTAGCAGTGATCTTTACATGATCCCTCACTCTCGCTTTGGTGAAGCTTCTAAATGAGAAGATTGAGGCAACGTCACCCTTGGCTCTAGTTGTTGGTGGAGCACCTGGGGTTGCCTTAGTGCTCATTCCTCTTTAGTTTCGACCTCCTTTCCCATATGATCAAGATTGGGAAGACAATGATTTGTTAGTGGAGGATCTCTGAAACAGTTCCCTCTTCTTCATCTACTAATTAGAGCATATATGTGTTCCCTCGTGCTTGTCTGTTAATGTCATTCTTCTTTGAAGGACCTAAGTTACTACGTTGGTGCTTGGAAACAGGGGATTGAGTGTCACATGTTTACTCCCCCCTTCAGGGTATGCGTGCAATACTTAGAGTAAACAAGAATATGAACAGGATATAGATAACATAGCAATACAAATAAAACAAATAACATAGAAAGTAGTAGAAAGATATATCATTTCATTCCAAGTGTAAAGTTTGTACCACCACCACATGAACTTTTCCGAGCCAGATATAAATACTGCTCGACGGTTGGTTAAGGCTGCCAACCATCAGCAACCAACAACCTTTCAAAAAAACTTATTACACAGCCAATTACTACTTAACTAGTAAAATATTATTTAGTTACTTACGACAAATTTGTCATCTACATTAGCCCCCCCACAAAAAACTATCATCTTCCAGACAACAAAAACCAAAATGGGGCCGAATATACATAAGGAAAACCAAGAAGAGGAGCGAGCAGACATCCTGGAGCCGACGAGACTAGTGTGGCAGGCTATTGTTGCAAGCGTCGAAGGCACTGAGTGGCTGTCATCTCCAGTTGTCGTGATGCCCATACCATGTCAGTTGTCTCCCTTAACTGTTTCCTCGCCTTCTCAAGTTTTGTTTCCATCCCTTTCATCCCCTCCTATATGGCAACCAACTGTGAGTCCCTTTGTGCCAACTGCTCACGTAGTTGGCCACAGTGTTCTCCAAAGAAGTCCCCTGGGAATGTTCCTGAGCCAACTACATTCGGCTCTTATCTTCCAGTTCAGAATAGGCCTTTCGTTCCTATTAGATCTGTTGAGTGGCCTTGTCTTTGGTTGTACTAGTCTCCTCCAGTGCCACAGTGAGGTGGTTGTGGCATAATAACAGCTCCCTAAAGCAAGTGCCTATGCCATGCAGCGCACGAAGGACTCGGCCATGGCGATCGCTGACTTGCGGTCGTGGAGGTTGTCAGGTGGCTACTATTTCCTCTGTCTCCACCTGTGGCCATCCTTTGGCTATGAAACACCTGGAAAACTCCTCGTGGCATTTGCCCTAAATGAAGCCAAGGAGTTTTTCTATTACGTGGGCTACACCAAGGGATCCTGGCCAATATCAAGGCTCCTAGTGACACTCCCTACCCGAGTCATAAAGAGAGCCATCTCCTCCAGCTGGCGGCCATATCTTTGTAGTGTGCCAACAGGGTCATGGAGGTTCAATTTGTCCAGTTGTAGCACGATATCACAATCCTCTGATGATATCCTTGTGGCTTTTGAAAGGAGCTCATGAGACTCAATTGGCATTTGTGGGATCTCTATCCTTGTGGCTTTTGAAAGGAGCTCATGAGACTCAATTGGCATTTGTGGGATCTCTGGTGGAATTCCTAGCAACTACAACCACTAGTCAGTGAGGGCATGGATCTCACCCTTGGCACCCTCGACTAGCACTGTCTTACCATCAGCACCCTCGTCTAGCAATGTCTCAGCTTCGGCTAGCTGAGTCTCACCCTCAGCACCCTCGGCTGGCAATGTCTAACCCTTAGCACACTCGACTGGCACTGTCTCGCCCTCAGCACTCTCAGTTGGCAGTGTCTCACCCTCAACACCATCAAGTAGCGGTGTCTCACCCTCAACACCCTCGGCAGGTAGTGTCTCATCCTCAGCACCCTCGGCTGGCAGTGTCTCACCCTCAGCACCCTCGGCTGGTAGTGTCTCACCCTCGGTTGGTAGTGTCTCACCCTCAACACCCTCAACTGGCAGTGTCTCACCCTCAACACCCTCGGTTGGCATTATTAGCTGGTTGGAGGAATTCCTAGCAACTACAACCACTAGTCAGTGAGGGCATGGATCTCACCCTTGGCACCCTCGACTAGCATTGTCTTACCATCAGCACCCTCGTCTAGCAATGTCTCAGCTTCGGCTAGCTAAGTCTCACCCTCAGCACCCTCGGCTGGCAATGTCTAACCCTTAGCACACTCGACTGGCACTGTCTCGCCCTCAGCACTCTCAGTTGGCGGTGTCTCACCCTCAACACCATCAAGTAGCGGTGTCTCACCCTCAACACCCTCGGCAGGTAGTGTCTCATCCTTAGCACCCTCGGCTGGCAGCGTCTCACCCTCAGCACCCTCGGCTGGTAGTGTCTCACCCTCAACACCCTCAACTGGCAGTGTCTCACCCTCAGCACCCTTGACTGGCAGTGTCTCACCCTCGGTTGGTAGTGTCTCACCCTCAACACCCTCAACTGGCAGTGTCTCACCCTCAACACCCTCGGTTGGCATTATTAGCTGGAATACTACCATGGATCTGGCCGGAAAGGTGGTTGCACTGATATTCTCCTCCATTTCATCCTCCTTGTACCCTCTAATGGCCACCATGATATTCCCAGGCTGATTGGCATCTGTCACATTGGCACCTAGCAGTTTGGCACTTCACATGTTGGTACCTAGGAAGCTGGTACTTGGCAAGCTGGCACTTGGCAAATTGTCACTTGGCAGGCTAGCACCTCGTAAGCTATAGGCTGGCACATTGCAGGCCGACACTTGGCAGGCTGGGACTTGGTAGGTTAGCACTTGTCTATTTAGCGGCAATAGGAAACAATGATATTCATATAATAAACCCCAAAGGTTGTCGTACTTGTACAACTACAATAGCAAACACATACCTCCTCACCTGTACGCTCGCAATAGCAAGCACAGGCCTCCTGGCCTCCTTGCAAGCAATGCAGAATTCTAATTCCCTACAATAGCAGTGAAACAAAGAGGCTATAGTCGCACTATGACAACAAATATAGAATTCTTGTTCCATACGAAAGTAGTGAAACAAAGAGGCTGCAATTGCACGGTGGCAACAAATGTATATAAACTTTTAGAACTTTGTACAGTGATGGAGGATATGAAAATCCTCTGTACGCTGGCAAACTTGATCTTGCAAATCTGTATGGTGGCAAGCTAAGTTTGCGAAACCCGTACGGCAGGAGACGGTCTTAGAAACTTTCATACGATGGCAGCTATGGAGTAAAATTTATTCCGTACGGTGGCAATTATGGTTGTTGGTCTCTTTCATACAGTAATAAGAAAATGATACCTAGGTTTCCACAACCATATGGTGATGGCAAGGGGGCCTGAGATCTGTACAATGGCAATCAGATAGCTCCGCACTATGGCAGCAAGGGACTCTAAGATCCATATGGTAGTGACAATGGGCTTAGTCTTCCGTACAGTAGCTGCATATTTTTTAACAGTGGAGATATACTGAAAGTGTTGTACGGTGGTAGGGAACACAATCCCTCGGTTGGCGCCAAATTTTCTAAGTGACCAGTTTCTTGCCCTTCTAAGCTTGTTTCTGCCAATGGTCATTAAGAAAGAGCACCACACCGTTTTTATAATTTTAGTTCGTCCATTATATGGAGTTCATATTTTTTATTTTCTCTTCTATCATTTTTTCCTACATTGGTATGTGTAACCCTTCCTTTCTTCTTGTCCTTATTCTCCAACACCCATTTTTTTCTAAAATGCTTTTTGCCATTTATTTTTCCCATCTTCGATTTTTTAAATTTTAATTTCTTGACTTTCATATTTTTCAAATAAAACTTTCCTTTTGATTCTTTGATTTTCTTAATTACCTTTCGGATGTTTTTGGGCTTTTTACTTCTGTGGCCACCTTTGTCTTCCATCTTCCTTTTTATCCCCCTCAGTTCTTCATACTTGATTGCCTTATCTCTCTCGAACTGATGGGTCGATGTGTCATCCAATCGCCACCCCTTCTTTGTACTTTGTGTACTTAGGAGGGAAAGTGTCACTCTCCGCGCCAATTTCTTCAACTCCCAACATATTACATCTTGGGTGGAAGACTTCATAGTCCTCCATTTGCCAGTGGAACAACCCATTAAGGGAACTTGTTTCATCTTCTAAGCAATTTCCAAGTTCCAATATCCCCTCATCATTGGGTTCCATGCCCCCTCCTTCCATGTCAAATTCTCTACCTTCGAACTCTAAGTCCAATGCCAGCTCTTGACTGACTGCCTGATTCCTCAGGTCGATGACATACTTTCATCCGTCACTCTCGATAAAGAGTGTACTCTTCCTCCAGTTATGGTTTGCTTTTGCGGTGATCAACCAGTGTCTTCCAAGGAGGGCATCATATGCCTTCTCTAACACAATGACAACAAAATCCATAAATTGTTGGGTGTCAATGATTACCTTTTGTGCCATGAGCGTCCCAATTGGTTTGATGACGTGTTGGTCGGCACCTACCAAATGGAAGGTTGGGGGCCAAAGTGTTGGCCTACCGAGGGCCTTCCATGTCTCCTCTGGCAATACATTTATGTCAGAGCCTCCATTCACAATAGTATTTGTTAGCTTTCGGTTCATTATTTCCATCTCTACCACAACAGGTTTCCTCCCAGCGCCTATCGCGCGTAGCATCGGGTCAGTGGTGGGACTGTCTTTTTGTTCCTTTGTTGCCTTGCCATTATCTTGGTCGATAGTGTTATTACTAACTATGTCGGTGATGGCCACCTTTAATTGTGGCATAATCTCCAGAAGGTCTGATACCCATACAAGTACAGTGGCTTGCAACATCTATCTCATTATGTTTTTTTCGGACTTCCCCCATAGGGGAGCAATGGCAGTGTCATGGGCAGTTTTTCGATCCTCCTCTATGGCTTGTTCAATATCGACCTTGGCCTCCCGCAGTCTTTCCTTCTTCGTACGAGAGTCAAGTATGTCACCTTCTTGGCCTGAAGCCTGGTGATCGCTAGTATCTCCTCAGGGTTTTTTATGTCCAACATATTTACTCCCTTCTGCTTCGGACAGTCGGTGTCCTCATGGTTTCTCGTACCACACCATTGTACAGCAAACTCCTACTCCCCTGCCCACTCTAACAATCCCGCACAAAGTGACCCAACTCGTTACACCTTCGGCATTGGATCATGGATCGCCCCTTCGCATTGTACTAGATTCGGCTTCTGGGTGTATTACTATTGTTGTTATTGTTGTTGTTTTTGTTGTGGTTGTTGTTGTTGCTCCCTCGCCAGTTGTTGCGGTATCTATCCAAGGAGGCATTAGAGTTTGCACTTGGCCTTGGTGGTGTGGTTGGTGGAGTTGCCTACTCTCCTTGGGTGAAGAGCACTTGTGTGCTCCTGGCCTTCAAGTTGTACGAGCACTCCTTAATGGGGTGTCCTAGTACTTAACAGATGTCGCAAAAGGACTTCTTTGGGCAATTCACCTTTGTGTGGCCTTCGACTTTGTAGTCAATGCACCACAACTCCTTGCCATCCTTGATACACTCTTTTTCTTTTTCGGCCCAAAGCTCCTTCATTGCATCATGTCTCTTCTCAGAGCCTGTACGGTCTTGTTGATGTGATTTTTGTTCCACTACAACATGCAGAATCGAATACTTAGTATTCCAGAACGAAACATCAAATTCCCAACTCTCTCTTGAATAAGGATGTTCATATGCTAAACAATGTATCTAGATTGTGTGATCAAATGAGACAACCCCAAGGTTCCTTCTTATTATGGATCTTCACTCAGTTCTTTTGATGTGATATGTTGGTTATCACAAAGGGACTTGCACTATTCATTCAATGGATATCAACTACTTCAACTTCCTCCAACCAACAAACTGCAAGGGATACGGGTTAAGAAGGATAATCTACTCCTAGAATGCAAGAAACTGCGGATGTCTTTATGGCTCTACTAGACTTAGTTTAGCCATCGACATAAACCAAGCTATTGCAATCTCCTAAGGTAAATGTAAGATGTTCAAATTAACACCATTCATCGTTGCTATCAATGTGCAAGCAATAATCAAAGTTAAGTTCATATAAATGTCATTCGACCACGCAAGGCATACTTACAATCAGCAAGCAACTAATGGTTTGGTCTAAGCGAGTCCACCAAAGGTGCATCCAAAATCACTTCCATTCAACTAAACATTACTTCTATTCTACTCTAAGTGAAGAATTGAATAAACCATGCAATACTCCAAAGCAATACAAGTAATCTACCATGAAGACCAATAATGAATCAACAATTACTTTGATAGCATTATGGCAACAATTTCAACAAGTCTCCTCCTACTCTACTCTCTAATCTTAATCTATTCTAATGAGTTACAAATGAGAAGGCCTTGGCCTTTTATAGTTGTTCAATTACAATGAAGGGCCAAGATCAATTCAAGATCAGGGGCTGAGATTTACCCATTACAAACCCTAATTAGGGTTGCCACCACTATCATCCAATTACATAAAGGCACCACCCTATGGGCCAATAAGAAAATTACAATACTTTTGAGGGCCGATGATAAAATAGACTAGGTAGAGGCACTAGATGCCTTCCACATGTACATTTGGCATAATATGATTGAATGTGCTTGAAGTTTTGAACACGTGTAACTAGAGCTCTTTGATTGGTTGAAGACAAGTGAGCGCCACCTCAGCATCCTTCTCTCGTAGACTTGATCAATTCTTTGGTGATGAGAAAATATCTCTTGATACTCAATATTATCAAGCCTTCAAATGTGATGGCATATCCCAAATTGCTTCACCTTCTCAAATTTTCTCCATCTTCAAAAAATCTTCTCATTGTCATGATTTTGAACTTGCTTGTACTTGCAAACTTGATGTCTCTTTTGACGCCTTGACTTTGATCTTTTTGAAGAAATGAAGCCTTCTTGCACTTGGACCTTTCAAAGTGAATTTTGAATTCCGGAGGAAATTCAAGTTGGTGATGATTTTCTTTCACTTGTAGGCTTGCAAATTTGTTCACTATCCTTGCTCTTGATTTTGTTCTTTGAGTTTGCATCTTCAATTTGATCCTTGACCTCGAACTATCTTCTTGCTTAAGGTCCTGAACTTGGTCTTGCATTATCTTTTTGTTCTTTTAACATCTCCTTGCTCCATATTTACCTTGCAAAAACAAAAGAGAAAATGCATTAAGCTCACAAAATGACAAGTATAAATGATATTAAGGAAATCTGAAAGCTTAATGATATGAAATCTTGAGCATGTTGTACAGAACTTTACCTTGCTAGCTGATGTCTAAAATCTGAATGCTTAGTTTTCATTTCAAAGTGGATTCTACTTGAATTTCGAACTCTCGAGGGTTTGATTCTTCCTTGTTTCTACCCAGATTCCCTCTTAGCAATCTCCAAATTCTGATTTTGTAAAAAACAATCAGAGATTTTATCCTCCAAAATCTTCTCAAATTTAATTTCCCAAACATGAAATTGTTGCCCTTCTTATGGTGCCTTCTTATTAGTAGTATGATCTATACTTGGTGAGATTGCAAATGAAATGAATCTCCTCCTTTATATAGGTGCATTGGGGTAAAAAACTATATGTCATTTAATCATCAAAAATCAGATTCATGTCAACCTGGGCATGAATCTGATTTTTGATGATTAAATTGAGAATATTTTATACTTTGCACAATTTAATTATGATTAGAAGGAGCGACCTTGTGGGATTGGGCATTTTTCGTTGCAAGAAATGGTGGAGATCTGATGTTTTTTCGTTTGCATGTGGGAAGATGAGAGGGTCAGAATCCAACCTTGTCTCAATCCCACTGGAATGAGGGAAGGTCGGAATCCGACCTTGTCTCAATCCCACTAGAATGAGGGAAGGTCGAAATCCGACCTTGTCTCAATCCCACATAATTTTGCTTTCAGATTTTGTTTCCACCTTCGTTTCTCCTTCTCTAAAAAACTTGGATCTTGTAAAGAGTCTACCTGGCTCTAACCCTCAATTTGACTGCAAGAAATTCTTGAAGTCTGGAATTCTGATTTCTTTTAATTTTTTCAGCAATACATATATAGTTTCTTGTGTTTTCCAAACAATTGAAATGCATCACAAACAACTTAACTCAAATAGCTATACATATTCCATTTGAAATAGATATTTCACCTTTCCACTCTTATTGAAAAGTCTTTGCAATATGTAACAATTACATTCATCAAAGAAATCATTAAATTAAAATAAAAACCTACAAATGCTCTCCACGCTTTCATACTAACTGGCCGCAGCCCCAACAAGTTATAGCGGCTGCTAAGTTGACTGGCCGTGGTTGAAGAAGAGAGGACAGCTGCCAATAATAACTGTCCACACCCAGCAATGAGCTGATATCAAACCCTTACGCAATACAAATTCACTCCTCATTAATCACACTCTCAACCACTGAATGTAGCCAAAGATGATGCACAATTCGCTGGAATATTTCACAAACTCAAGGTGCTGATTACTGTAAAGAATTCACAATTCTTTCAGCATACAAATACTCAAACCCTTGAACTTCTCCCAAACTTGAACCATATTTTTTCATGAATGAATGAATAACATAATCAATAATGCGTTCGATTTCTTCTCCGTGTCTTTTATAATCTCTCCACAAGAAATCAAACCCTAGCTTCTTAATCACACATTTCACTTACATAAAGACTATGCTTTATGTGCACACTTGAAATATAATAAACTATTATATTTCTTTCCACTTTAATGATGAAAAGAGACCCTTTCATTAAAATAACAATATTCTGACACATAAGGTCCCTGTTTTATGAGCTCAGGATTTAAAACTTTTCAACCCGGTTCCAATGAGCTATAACACTAAGATGCCCAAAATACAATCCCAATAAAAATAGCGACCTTAGTCGATTTAATTAAATAATAATCATAATTCACCTGTCTTGCAAAAACAACTGAGGAAGCATCAGAATCAAACTCTGACAGCACAGGAGTGATCCTGATGATGAAATATGATGAATGAACCTAACGGGGTGACTTACTAAAAATAGATGCTCCCTCCAAGAATCTCGGAGTCCAAACCGGAAGCCAGAAATAAAATCTAAGAGCATCATATAACTCTTCTAAATAATCTGAGCTCTGTGGAACCAACTGTTTACTTACTATAAATAGTAAGTCCCTCAAAATGAGGCCACAACCCACAACAGGGTCCTCTAATCACCAGTATTAGCCTACAAGGACCCAATGATAGGCTAAATCCATTAACTCCAATGCTTGCTCAAAATGGGGACATTACAGATCTCCCTTTCCCTTTGGCAATTCCCAACCTCAGGCTTAGATTTTCATGGTTGCAAGTCTAAATCAGGCCTCATGAGGAGAGGAATGAAATTGATTTTATCTTGGAGAGCCTGTTTTTAATCACCAAAAAAAATGCTCAAGCGATTCTGAAATTGGCTCAAGATGAGGGGCGAATTTCTTGTGGTTTGATGCTCTAAGTGTGGGAATGAGAGAGGGTCGGAATCTGACCTTGTCTCAATCCCACTGGAATGAGGGAAGGTTGGAATCCAACCTTCTCTCAATCCCTCATAACTTACTTGCAGCAACTACATTCCCTTTTCATCCTTGTCTGATTTTCAAGCCCAAATTTGCTTCGTTTGGGGGCTTAAGTTTGTTTGAAATTCAGATTGCGGTCAATCTCTCTTGGATCTGATTTTCACATCCTAAGAAAGATCTTGGTTTTTTAGATGTTTTAAATCTAATCATGCTCAAGGAAAATTGATATTTTTGCCCTTAATTCCAAACCCACCATGAAATGGTGAATATATCATAATGTGAGGGCGGGGTTTAGGCTGTCATTTACATTTGGGAACATGAGAAGGTCGAAATACGACCTGCTCTTGTTCCCATTGGAATGGGGGAGGTTCAGAATCCGACCTTGTCTCATTCCCTCATCTTTATAAAAAAAAATGATTTGCAGCTCTAATACTTCTCATTTTCAAAGGAGGGTCAAAATCCGACCTTATTTCATTCCCTCGTTTCATCCATCAATTCTCAAACTGATTAAGCACTCTAAGGGCAAAAAAAATTTATATAAAATATAACATTTAAGTATAAGTAACATTCTTTAAGTTATATTTTATATAAATATTGTCAGGATGTTTGAGAGTGGTTTCAGGTTCATAGGAGCTATAATAAAGATTTTAGATTTTGGGAGTTTCAAAAAATTCCAGACTTAGCCAAATTCCAGGATTCAACACACCTTCATCAGTGTTATCTCCCACAACTTTTCTTGACTTTCCAAAACGAGTTTGACAGTAGAACATGGATTTTCAAAAGATTCTAACTCATTTCATCACAAACCCCTTGATTTCAGCTCCATATCTTTAGCTAGCTTGGCCCAACTCTCACTCATATCCTTGATTGACTTGAGCACCCAACGAGCCAAAGTTGCTCAAACTCATCTCTCAGACTGGGGGACTTGAAAATTGCTACCAACTGCTACCACCTAAGACCACTGCCAAAGCAAAAAGAGGGGGTCCCAATTTGCAATGGGGCAATGATGTGAAAACCTCACAACAGGTCTTAGATTCTCTATCGATGCTTTCATTCGAACTATCGTCGTCGCTGGCCTTCTTCCCTCGGGACATCTTATTCTCACTCTCGATGTCCATTGCCCGATTGTGGGCATCAACATACGAAGAGGGAGGTACCACCTTCATTTTCTTCCGCAGAGAAGGAATCAACCCTTCAATAAACCACCTCTTTTTCAGCCCATCGGCTGGCTGGTTTTCCAACTTACCAAGCAACTCTCTCAGCCTACGATTGTAGGCCCGTACATTCTCATTTTTCCCTTGTTCCGTGTTATAGATTTCTGCCACTATCTTGTTGTTATCTCATAGCAATTTGAATTCTTCTCGGAATGCTCTCTTCAATTCATTTCGCGTTGTCCTGCATCCTCTTAGTAAGTCTATGTACCAGTCGATGGCAATTCCCCGTAGGGTGGCAGGGAATCCCTTCAACCAATAATCTTGGTCATCCTTGCCATTGGCCTTCCATATGGTCACACAAGTCTTACAATAGCGGACAAGATCCTCTAATCCATCCCTTGTGAATTTAGGGAGCTTTTGCTTCTCCGGGGTGTTCACCATCTTTCTGGCTCGGTCGGCACCGTGCGTGTCAGACCAGAATGGAGTGGCTCTTTCTCCGCCTTCTTGTATTTCTCTTGCACTCTCAACCACAAGCGAGCTCTCGACACGTCCACCTACATCGTCCACACCTTAGTCACCTCCCTCATGTCGGTACTCCCTTCTCCCCATAATTTGTGGTTTTGGCCCCTCTATCCTTGACTCCTCTAATATGAATAAGTTTTCAATGCCCAATAGAATGTGCTCAAATAAATTAGTTACGTTACTCTCGAGGTTTCTTTCTTGGTTGTCTTTGACATGTGCAGAGTGCACTGACAAGTCACTCTGTGTGGAGTCGGATTCTGAGTCCTCGTTTATCACTATTCGTACGAACGGATTGTTTGCCTAGTCAGCAAGATCCTCTCTTACCTCGTCGGGGAGTGGTAGGTTTCTGGCAATCTCCTCCCACTCGAGCCATGTCCGTTGTGACCCACCTTCCTTGCCGATTGGCTTCCACCTCTCTCTACTCCAGCTTAGGTTGACACTCTGACTTTTGCTTTGTGGTGGGCTTTGAGATTCCTCAACAATTCTTTGCAATCGTTGTTGCCTTTCAATCTGCTCCCTGATTTGTAGAGATCTTCTCGCCGATGCTTCTCCTTCTCTCTCCAAGTACATCTTCTTCTATCTTTGTTTGGTAGAAGGGGCATTAATTGGTGGAATTGTCGGAGGTACGACATTTCCTCCTCCCTCTGCATCTAGTCCTCGTACTGTAGCAATATGCGTTGCCAACGTTGATACCTTTGTTTTTCCTCTCGTTGTTCTTGCACTTCAATCAGGTTATGGGCCAACAGTCTAAGAATACTTCCCAGAAGATCATAGGCAGTCAGTCGCATCGTGAGTTCATCCTGTACCGTACCTTCAGGGACCACTCTCTCTCGAGCTTCCCTCTGCACATACTGGTCGACCGAAACCTCCCACACGTGCAACAAGTCCTTTGTCAGTTGATCCTCCCAAGTTTCTTCCTTGTTTTCTTCGATGTCACAGTCAACTACCAGTACTTGTTGGTCGAACGTGCGGCCCATTATTCCGCCATCCTACCTGTTGGTCTTGCTTCAGATCTCCAGGTTTGGTCAGGCAACGACCCAAAATGTTTACTCCCTTCGGGGTATATATTCAATACTTAGAGTAAGCAGGAATATGAACAGAATACAGATAACATAGCAGTATAGAGAAAGAACATAACACAGAAAGTGGCAAAAAGATATATAATTTCATTCCAAGTGCAAAGTTTGTAACACACCACATGAACTTGTTCTGAGACAGATATAAATAGTGCTTGATGGTTGGTTAAGGCTGTCAACCGTCAGCAACCAACAACCTTTCGAAACAACTTATTACACCGCCAATTACTACTTAACTAACAAAGTATTATTTAGTTACGGCAAATTTGTCATCTACATCAGCCCACCCAAAAAAATTGTCTTCCAAACAACAGAAACCAAAATGGGGCAAAATATACATAAGGAAAACCAAGAAGAGGGGCAAGGGGACGTCCTACAGCCGACAAGACTAGAGTGGTAGGTTGTTGTTGCAGGGGTCGAAGACACTGAGTGGCTGTCATCTCCAGTTGTAGTGATGCTCGAACCATGTCGACTGCTTGCCTTAACTGTTTCCTCGCCTTCTAAAGTTTTGTTACCTTCCCTTTCATCCCCTCCTATATGGCTGCCAACTTCCTCTATTTGTCATCTATTTTTCCTATTTATTGTATCTTGATTTTCACATTCAGGGATGATGCAAATCATTGGGGGCATTTAGGCCTTCTTCCATGTTGACTTCGAATTTTTTTTATCTTTTTCTTCATGTGCTTTTCTTCAAATCCAAAAACTTTGGCACTTTGATGAAACACCCATATCCAGCTATTTTGTTTTCATTGCTATGGGCTCTTATGCCTAATAATTGGATCCCTCTGACTCTACATGTTTTGTTGATGATTGTGGATATCATGTGTCACCTGTTGTGAGGTGACATTCCATGGAAGCATCTTACTATGTTGACACGCCACAACATCCTTTGTCTCCTTAGAATGAATTTTGTTCCCCTTTGCTAAACACGTTCCCTTCTAAGGGGGGTTGTTTTTTTAAAAAAAATAATAATCTATTGCATCTGCCTTCGTGGGGCTCGATCCACTATCTATTGTATCTACCTTCCTGGAGGCCAAACCACTATCGAAATCTTTCGCCCTCTCGTACGACTATGTAGCATAAAACAATTTGCTACTCGTACCAACAGAATCAAAAACCGCCCTATCGTATTGGCTATCTAGCATGACACAACTTGCTACTTATGCCAATGTAATATTAGTAATCACTATCTCACAATCTGCATCTGATTGCTTTTATCAAACCTCTTTCATCTAACATATTTGTCTACAATGCAACTTAGCACAATTTTGCAAAAGGTTCAAGCCTTTTCCCTGGGGACAACTCCACGTGGATAGAAGACTCTACTTCCCCGTCATTTCTCGCTAAAATGTTTTTCTTTACTTTAGCTCGCGTTCACTAATAATATGCTCGCAAAAGTGGGGGCAAAATGTAATGTTGTAAATTGCACCTTGTGGAATCCTTTATCGCATAATGCCTTCACTTTAGCCGAAAATCGAATTTCCACCTAAGCCTCCATTTCATCCCACTTGTCTTGTCATCTCCCTTGTCTAAATCATTGACCACGTGGCCTATTTGGTTTAGGATGCGTGCACGACGCAAAGACGTCCACACAATGCTCACTCATCCTACAAATTTGCAGACCGAAGGTGGTCGTTGGGATGCTACACCTGTTGTTTTAGGCAATATAATGCCTCCCTTGGCAAGCCACTGATGTCAAGAATCCTCTTGCTTGGTTTAAACTCTCATTTTTGCTTCATTATAAGTCTTGGACATTCTTGGCTCTCTTGATCATTCGAACAACTCTCATAGCCTCTTTGCAACTCATTGGTCATCTCACATCGCCGCTCCGCCATCTTCCATCACTTACTTGTTTTCACCTTCAAACCACCAAGCCCTGGCTTCTTGGTTTTGAAGGGGAGTGACCTCACACTCGTTTACTCTCATTTGATTACCATAGCATAGTATCTTGGGCATTCTCTCTCTTTAAATTTTATCATTTATCGTTTATCATTTTATCATATATCATATATTGGTTGTCTGTGGAGCTGGAAACACCAAAACAATGGTCTAACTTCGGCAGGCCTCTAAAACAAACAGCCCAACACTTTTCTTGTCACTGTGTGTGCGGATTTGAAGAGAGATATGGCATAGCTTCTTGGGATTCTTCTATCTTCGGGTTGTAAGATATTTTTCTCTCTTTCTTTGGTCTAAAGTAGTAGATGTTATCTCTTAATCTGTTTTCTGTAATTATGTTTATTATACTTTTAATTTTGTTAGTGTAGTTATTGTTCTTGTATTGATTTTTGGTCTATGTGCTCTATCCATACCGGATGCACGCACACAACGCTAGTGTCCTTAATCTGTGTTGTAGTCCTAGACTTGCGTAGGCATCCAGGTTAGTGAGCTAATGGAGCCCACCAAACGGTCTTGATCAATAGCTCTTTTGTTTCCAAAAGACAATATTTGTATATTTAAGTAGCTCAGAGTTATTTCCGTTTCCAATATTTTGCATTCACACTAATGCTTAAATCTTAATTAAATTAATTGATCTCCCTAGCTCACCAAAGCGCTAGTTAAGTGAGGTGGCACAAGGGCCAATTCGTACCTTAGGATTTTATCAATCTCGAAGGTGGAAAATTCCCTTCTCCACATTATTGAAATTAAAAATATGTCTATGACTTAGAAGAGCTTGCATTCTCAACCCAACATCACGACAAGTCATAGGCTAGCATTTGAGATAGGTCCCAGATGATGATGTAGCCATGATATTTGCAAGCCATATTCAAGTGAGACTTATTTAAGTTTTCTTGAAGCGTTGAAGACTACATCTTTTGTTGTCAATTTCATTAGCAAAGAGGAGCAATTAAGTAAGACAACTCATAGAATAATATCATATATTACTATCCTAGCTAAGGGCAAACTAAAACACAATCATTTACCTTTTTTGTACAATGGCATTTCTTGCCAACAATGACTTGACTCGTATTCAGCAGTACAATGATTGTAGCATGCCAACTTTTCCTATGGTAATCCTTGAATGCTAAACAAGTTGTCCAATGTATGAAACAAGATTATCCTTGATTGTTGCTTTGATTGTGAAGATGCCAAGATTTGCAACAGGGGATATGTATTTTGTAGACTATATGATCATGATTCATCATTAGTATATTACTTGGTTAGACTTACAATTAAATGGGGTTTTGGGAGCAATGTCCCCAACAGGGTCAGGGGGTAGTGCCCCTTGTGGCAGTTAGGGAGAAATGCCCCCAATGGAGTCAAGGAGCAGCACCTCTCACGGTCCCAAGGGTGATGCCCCTAGTGCATTCCTTGTTGCAATACAGGGCAGGGTCAACCGGCGGAGCCCTCACCAACAAACCTAAACAAAGAGCAAAACCACACGGACCTTCGTGGTGCACACCATTTTCATCTTTTTTTTGTAAATCTTAGATGGTCATGTCATAAACCAAAAAAGCATTGAAAGATTGCAATTTTTTAACAAAAAAGTTACTAAAATGTCAAATTAAAACTTTACGATTTTTTTATTATCTTTTTTTAACTATGGTCAAGTCTACCCTACGGGACTCATTGAGTCTAGCAACTCTCCAAGACTTGTTTTGACCCACTCACCTTGAGACTTGTCAAGTCTTGGCGAGTCTTGTAACTATGCTTCATGTTTTATTCAACAGAGTGCAATTACAATGTACATGTATTTCTCGCTTATTCAATGGAGTGCAATTAAAAAGCACGAGCACGTCTCACTTATTCAGCGGAGTGCAATTACAAAGCACAAACACTTCACATTTGTTCAACAAAGTGTTATCACAAAACACAGTAACCTCCACTTGTTCGGTGATGAGTGCGGTTACAACAAGATAGATGAGACCACTAGCGATACTACCACCCAAGGTATTACAAGATTAGATCAATTGCATTACAAACATCCCATAAAAGATTAATTCCTGATATGCTCACATAAAATGTTGAACATAAATAAAGTCTACTGCAACAACCCCAAAGTGAACCAAATAACATGAATAAATCAGCTTAACTATGAAACAATAACATAATACCTCGTATGAATGCTATGGAATATGGGTGTAAGTCTGATAGCACTTGGTTTTACTAGTAAACTGCCAAGTCAGAATTGAACACACAGAGAGCACAGTGAATATTACTGATTACTGAATTTTATTTTATTTCTAAAACATTATGAGATCGTCCACAAACAAGAATTTGCATTAATACTCCCAAAGATCCAAAACTCGTCTCAAACATCCTAAAACTATATATATGAAATATAACTTAAAGTATAAGGAAGTAAATGTCCATATATATATCTCACTTACACTTAGATGTTTATTTCATGCCACAAAACGCACGTTACCAGACTGATAAACTGTAAGTAGGTTTGATAGACTTCTATAACACCAAGTACAACACCTATTTGAGTTCAAAAACTCACATGCTTGTCCCCTTCAAAAAACCAAAAATCTCAACCTCAAATATGACTATTTAGATTTTCTAAGGTCGAGTGCCAATAGAACCCAAAATACAAAATGAAAATGGCAATGCTTCAGTTCAACGGCCCCGTTTGGTTGCAGGAATTAGAAAATGTTGAATTTGATCAAATGCTGGAAATGGTCAAATCATGGATTTGATATTCTGATTTTTTGTTTTCAGAATATAGTTTGGACCGTTTGGTTGACCCGGAATATGAGCAAGAAGATGAATTTCTTCTGTTTGATTCCACATTTTGAAACTGGAATTGGGATTTGGGTAAGGTAGAGAAGATGCATTTCCTCCGTGGGTTCTAGTAGTGAAGCCCTCGCACTCTCCAATGCCTATGAAACCACATTCATATTCGCATTCTTGTAGTGTTCCACATCCTGTCGCTGCTGAAATTGCATTTCTATGCTAGGCAGATGTGACTCTGAAACCACATTCATATTCGCATTCTCGAACTGTTCAACATGATGTCGCTGCTGAAATTGCATTTCCATGCTAGGCAGCTGACTGTGAAACCACATTCATATTCGCATTCTCACACTGAAGTGCATAAAAGCGATAAAAATGGTTTTCTAAAGCATTATTTGAATGTATACACACAAAACCGCGATCATGGTTTGGACGTATACACACAATCCAAAGATCCCGTGATTTCAACCGTTGCAAGCCGCACAAATACCCTAGGCGCTGAAGATCAAAGATCCCATTTTCCGCAGGCTTTTTTCACCAACGGATAAGAAGTTCCCAAGGCCTAAGGTATTTTGGTAAATACGTTTGAGGAGCTCGAACAACAGTGTCTCCAAGGTCTCCGGAACGGATCTGCCCTGCCCCCCGTGTATGCCATTGGGCCTCTGTTTGCACCCTTGAAATATTCCTCCCCTTTCGAGGACGAAGCCGAGAAACGGTGCCTGAAATGGCTCGACACAATCCAGAGAAATTTTTTTGCCAAATGCAAATATACGGGGCCTTAGTTCTTCTAAAATGCCAAGCTTGGTATTGCTTTGTATTAATGGAACTCTCAGTCCTTGCAGAATGTTGACTCTTCTGTATGGTTTATGAGTGAGTTACACAGTCTTCCCATGATTGGGTGCCTGGTATTTGCTGCATATTCTTCCTAGACGCCTTTTTAAAGATGTTTTTGAGTCATGTTTTCCATCATTCTGCAAATGTCCATGCCTCAAACAGGTATGCGACTCCATAAAAAATGGTCATTTTTGCTTGTTTCAGTGATCGCGATGGAAAAAATCATGCACGTGGACTTCAAATCTTAAATTTGTTTGCACACAGACCCGAAATGGTTTCAAAATGGGCATTGAAAAAACGGGAATTTGGCCCTCAAATTCCAATTCCACCTTTTCAAGTGGAAGATGTATATGCTCATTTTGAGTCAAAATGAGCATTTACATCTCCCTCTTCTATTTTCATTTTGCACTGCCAAATAGAGGATTGGACAAAATCGGAATTAGGAAATGCTAATTCCAAGCTGATTCCCGCAACCAAATGGGGCCCACCCTTCCAAGCAACTAAAATTGGTATTAATAAGGTATGGTCCTTCAATATCTTTACGAACATCAAGCAATAACATAAAAGGGTAAATAACAACAGGTTTTACTATATCAAATCCGCACCAAATAAGAACTTCAAGTAGTACGACCTGTTGGAAAAGTACAGCTAGCAAGCTCATATAGTACGGTTCACTAACAACTCCTTCAAACACTTCCCAAAGATTGAATAACTCACACATTCAACATCAGTGACACTTTGCAAACCAAACCCATCAAAAACATCAAATACCTCCATCTTAAACAACTGAAAATAAAACTTCACTTTCAGGCTTAACTGTGACCTGTGTATGAAGCTACCCAAACCAACTAGGGGGGTTTCCATCCCCGAAACCATTATTTTCAAGAGGATTTTCATCCTCAATAAAATTGGAGATGAACAAAGGGTCTCTTTGAAGCAGAAACAAATACCATAACACGGCTAGCCTCAACAATTAGCTGTCAACCTCCTTTCATAACATTCTAAAGGGAAAATAATAAAAATAAATCAACTAAGTTGTGAAAAGCATCGAAATGAGACAAATATGAAATGCCGACCATACCAATATGTCATAATGTCACTGAAAACTTAGGATGAAGAACTGAAGCACTTTGTGATTGCCTAAACAGCAGCAGCAACTACAAGGAAGCGTACACAGCAGCTCCAGAGTGAGCATATCTAGCATCTCCACCATTAACAGAGCAGCTCCAAAGAGAGCATGCACATCAACAAGCTAAGCTGTTTGTAATATTTTGTAAACATTTTGTACAAGTTTTGATATGAATAGAAAATATATCCTCCCAGTTTAAACATGTTCTCTCTTAATTAATGATATTTGATTTCCACAATCCATAATGCTAACTGTTGCTATTTCTCGATTCAATTGTGTGAGGGATTTTTCCATCAATCGAACCCAGGAACAGCAACAATTAGTGTTCTCCTCCAACAATCTCATTGGTCACTTAATTCTGCATAGCTTAGATGCCAGAGCCTGGAGGGGCTTTTGATGACACTCTTGAAGGCTGCTTGTTGCGGTGTTGTTGTACAACTTGTACTTTTCATGTGCTCGGAAGGAGGAGCTGCACACCATAGTAAGAAAATAGTTTGCTCCATAGAGAAAACATCCGATTATTTGTCATTTGGATTGCTGCAATCTTGTTTTAACTCCCATTTTTGTCAAAACGATGCACTCTCCATTTTCCATCAGCGCTCTATAGCCTTATCGAAGTATCTGTCCAACACTCAAGAAAACGTGTTTTATACCTAGGGCATAATCAACATTCTCTATTTCTCTTTTGTCGCCATGCTTGGTGAGGATCATAAGTTATAACAGACCCTTTCCCAACATCAAGATCCTTAAATGAAGTAAAGTTTCTGTCCAGTGACTCATCCATTGTGAAACAGAGTCAGTCAATGTCATATTTTATTAAGTCCAACCGCTATAAAACCATGTTTGAACCGTATCTGTTGTCACAAGAATCACTTTCTGCGTGTCACTAGGCACCCACATTTTGAAAAGGTAAATTCCATGTTTAAAAGTAACTTACGTTTATCCTGATTCAAGAGTCCTCCATATATGCCGATAACAGACTCAACATCCATTGGGCATGTCTCAAGCTGAAATTTGCCCCCCCTGTTAATATGGCTTAGTTGATATAGCAGAGAAATGGCTTCGCATGAGTCCTGAATTAAAAATTAGCTTTAAAATGACAAAACCCCCTCTCTAAGACATGTGCTTCAAATTTATGTGGCAAAGCAACTGGATCTTATGGTACTCTGGTCCTTGGAAAGCTACGTGCTCGACCAGTGGTCCACTCTTCTCATCAGTTCGAGGTTATATCCACTGACTTCAGGTCATTTATCCACTCTCTTCCCATCGATAATTCAAGGTTATATATAAGCTCCACTGACTGCAGGTCCACTGATACACTCTCTTCACATGAATGGTTTGCGGTTATTTACTAATTCCACCCAATTCGGGTCATTTATACACTGACTGACAAGATTATCAGAGAGAACTAAAACAAAAACTTCTGTAACATAACTAAGTTTGTAAAACGAGAAATGGTGAAGATAACCAATCTGTATAACTCATTCGTAAAAATAATCAGATTAAAAACAAACCTTCAAATCTTACCACGAGCTACGGCAAGTGCATAAGAGAAAAAAAATCTCAAGTCTATTCATTTAAGTGACAGTTTCAGAAAAGTAAATGCATACCTGGCAACTGATAGTTTCATTGGGGCCAATCTTCGCATTGCCATAGGGGTAAAGTTTCAGGTCAACAATATCAATAAGCCCATCTGTAAAGAACTTGTCGAGGTAATTAACTATGAAATTTGCACTGTAAGGGCATATGGACTCGTAGTAGAGTTCCACTAATACCTTTTCTGCTTCTCCTGTCACACACCAAGCTGATACAGACATAAACAAAAAAATAATTAGCATGCTCCTGCTACTAATAAGAGCCTGCATCGAGATACCCATATCCAAATTTTGGTTTGGGTTAGTGGGTGAGCTAAAAATAAGTTCGGGTATTTAAAAAGACATAAGATCTCCCTCGAGAGTCTGCACAACTTCTAAAGAGGATCTGTAAGGTTCTCTTCAGTTTTGAAGCCGCTTGTATAGTTTATTCAGAGAGAAGCAGTGGGGCATTGTTACCAACGGTCTTAAATAAACGAGGCACCATAGACGTTTAGGTAGAAAAAGACCATTCAATGTTGGTGCTCCATCTATGAGCTATCCTCCCCTGGGTCGGATTTTAACGTTGAGGACAAGATACGGGAAACGACACCGTAGCCGCACATCCTAACTTCGTTCACTCACAGATCCTAAATCTCTAAATCTTAAGTCGGATTTCTACCATTTTTCCAGCATGTCTTCATATGTGGGTTAACTACTTAAAGCTAAGGTTTTAGCTTTTGGGTATTCACGAATCTCACTCTGTATAAACTGTCAAACACGAAATGGTCAAAAAATGGTCATTTCAAAGTGTCGTCTACACCGCTATGTTTTTGCACCAATAGTCATTCACTCAAAAATGTGAGTACTTGTGGGCAAATGTCTCACTAGTCGTTCTTAAATGTCTCAATAGTGGTGCACAAATGGGCCAATTACCAACCAAAAAAGTTTTAAAATGATTGACTATTAGTACATATGTGATCGGTTATTGGTACATGTGTTATCATTTTTGGGGCTCATTTAATAGTAGTAATTGGGGGGTCAACATGACAAAAAGGTCACGGTTATTGGACCCCCTAACGGTTACTAGGTCCTTTCCCCTAGATATTATTTTCTTTGTCATTGCTTCACACTCGAGTTTGGTTAAGATGTCAAACAATGAAGTAAAGGAGTATTTTCGTTTTGATGGATTTGGTGGTCTACACTAACCAGATTTTTTAAATTAAATCATAGAATATTTGTCAATTCATGAGGTTGGAATGGGTGATTTTTTAATATTTTATCTTGTTTGTATAATATCCATAGCAGATTTTAAGTATAATAGAGAATAAATTGGATAATAATTTGTATATTTACTAATTGGATACTAGTGTTTTCAATTGACAACATACAACTAATCTCTATAACATATTTTAAGTGTAATAAAGATTAAAATAGATAATAATTTGTATATTTGTTAATCCAGAATTGAAAGATACAATTAATTAATATCTTGGAAACTATGCTAATAGAAAAATAAAACTTTTATCCTATAATTTGAATAGTTGGGCTTTTATAAATCTAATTTTCACTTATTTTTCTTCTTTTTTTCCTATTGGTGAGTCCTTATCCTATTGGAGTTAGTTATAAAAAAATCTTACCTCCAACAAGGAATGAAAAGAAAATTATAAAAAATTATAAAAAAAACTAATGTTTTGGAGTGGATGTTTGCTGGCATTATGCACTAAGTAGATAAGTGAGTTGATAAGTAGTAGATATTTTCCACGGTAAGTCAAATTGTGATATTGCTATCAGGATTCAATAGTGTAGTTTTTGAGTCAAACTCATTGACCCATTTTCATGAGTAGTGGTTCACAAGAACTCATCTCTCATGAGAATGAATGGAACACTTAGCACTCATTGCATCTAGGTAATGCTCAAAGAGGTGAAGCATCGAGACTTTTGGGGAGGTCACCCATCCCAGTACTACTCCATCTTAAACGAGCTTAACTAGATGCAATGAGTGCTAAGTGTTCCATTCATTCTCATGAGAGATGAGTTCTTGTGAACCACTACTCATGAAACATGGGTCAATGGGTTTGACTCAAAAACTACAGAGTTGAATCGTGATAGCAATATCAGAAGATAAGTGAGTGTAAATGAGTTATAGATATTAAACAATAGTAATAATATTATATATAAATATTATTAATATTAATATATTTAAAAGTATTATAAGTTAATATAACACTATTAATTATAATATAGTATATTAATTACATTATCTATTTTAATTAATTATATGATATTTATTTTTTAATATTTTTTATTGTATATAATTATTAAACTAAATATATTTGTTTTTTAAACTAAAATTTTAAAAATATATATATATATAATTTAAATTGATCATTTTAGATAACATATATATGATTTAAATTTAATATGTCTATTTAAATTAAAAAATAGATAATATATATAAAATGCTTGATATCAAGACAACTAATGGCTCCTTTACATGGACTAATAGAAGGTTAGGCTTTAGCAATATAACTGAAAACTTAGATAGATTCTTCTTCATCGAAAATTTGGGAACATTTGATTTCAACTTAGATTCAAACATTATACCTACATCAGGCTCAGACCATTACCCAATCTCATTTTCGATCTCTGACATAGTTAAACCCTGTAGGAGCCCTTTCAGATTCGAAAAAAATATGCTTTTTGGATGAGACAGTGTTAGATATGATCCAACAATGGTGGAATGCTTTGAGCTTTAAGGGTTCCAAAGCATTCATTTTAACATCAAAACTTAAAAATATCAAATTAAAGCTTAAAGAATGGAATAAGTCAGTATTCAGAAATAAATTCATGAAACCAAAATTAATATTGACGAAGAACTTAGGTTAGCAAATGAAGCAGTTATGAAAGAAGGAATGGATCAAGATAGATATCTCCGAGAAAAAGATCTACTTCATAAATATGAAGATGATCTAGCAAAGGAGGAGGTGTTCTACAAACAGAAATCTAGGGAGACGTGGCTAGCGGAAGGGGATAGGAACACTAAATTCTTTTAGAATAGTATGAAAGCTAGACGAAAGGTAAACAACATGAAAAATATACAAAATTCACAAGGCGTAAGGATTTAGGAACCTGAGTTGATAACTAAAGAAGTTGTCCATTATTTTGAGAACCTCTTAAATAATAAGGAAGGGTCCAAAAAGATTAATTCTGATAATATTAGTGAATGTATCCCCAAACTACTAAGTAAGGAACATAATCAACGCCTCAACACTAAATTCACCAAGGAAGAAATAGAGGTAGCCCTACATCAGATGAACCCGGACAAAGCTCCTGGACCGGATGGCTTCCCCACCTTCTTTTATCAGAAATGTTCGTTGTTTATAGGAGAGGAAGTTGTAGCAGCTTTGGAAGGTATGAAAAACTCAGGTAATATCCTCAGGGAAATAAATAACACCTTCCTAACCCTCATTCCTAAGAAGGAATAAGTGAGACGCATGGAAGACTTCAAGCTAATATCCTTATTTAATACCCTATATAAATTGTTTACTAAAACTTTAGCAAACAAAATCAAATCAGACCTTCTTATCATTATTGTTGAAGAACAAACAAGTTTTGTGTTTAGTAGATCCATTCTAGATGGAGTTATTATAGCCCAAGAAGTGTTGCATACTATTTAGCATAATATGGAGCCTAGTATGATGATAAAATTAGACATTAGAAAAGCATATGACAGAGTGGATTGGAGATTTCTTTGTAAGTGTCTAGAAGCTTTTGGCTTCTCCAAACAGATGATTAATCTCATCTTTGAATGTATATCTACGCCTAAGTTTTCTGTAATAATAAATGGTAACCCTGAAGGCTTTTTGAGATTTCCCAAGGAATAAGACAAGGGGATCCTCTGTCTCCCTTCTTATTCATCATAATGGCAGAAGCGCTAGGAAGATCCACAACTAAGATAAGGGAAAAGGGTTTGCTCAAAGGTATCAATATCACCAGCCAACTAGAACCCAACACTCACCAACAATTTGTGGATGACTCAATGCTCTATGGGAAAGCACAAAAGGAGGAAGCAAAGAGATTCGAGGAAACCCTAAATAAGTATGCAAATGCTTCAAGACAACTAATAAATAAATTGGAAATCTTCTTCTTTAACATGTTTATTGCATTAGAGGAAGATATTCTTAGAATCTTGGACTTTAGGAAAGGATCACTCCTAGCTAAATATTTTCAGGATTCTACTCTTTGGGGAAACATATTGGAAAAGTTAGGGAGAAAAACCGAAACATGGAAAGGTAAGTGGTTGACCTGATCTGGTAGGGTAACAATGCTTAAAATGGTTATCTCAGCGCTACCTATTTTCCAAATGTCTTGTATTCAGCTACATATCGGTATTCGACAAAAACTATTCCAAATATTTAGGACCTTCTTCTAGAAAGGGACAGGAAATAAGAAAAATATTGCACTCTCACTACATGGGATACTATTTGCAAAGCCAAGGAAGATGGAGACATAAGCATAAAATACTTAAAAGATCAAAACATATCCCTAGGAGAAAAATTGGTATGGAAAGTTATTAGACGACCTGAACTTAAATGGGTGAAGATTATCATATATAAATACCTAGATGGAAATAACCCTCTCAGTATAATTAGACATGAGAATCCGTCGAAGGGATCCTGTATTTGGAACTTTATGAAAAACTATATAACTCTAATCAGGGACAGCGCATCGTGGAATATAGGCAGAGGAGAGTCAACATTGTTTTAGGAGGATTCCCGGGGTGGATATCTGGCATTATCTAGTATATTGAACGAAAAGGATAGTATGGAAAGATGAAAGTTTCAACAAGGTATGTATGTCCAAGACTATATTAGATACCCAAGTGATAACCCAGTGCTAGGATGGGAGTGAAATATTATTAAACTAGATGGAATATTAGAAGTTTTTTATAATCAATTCTGTAAAATATTGAAGGAGAGAACATTAGTTCCTAAGGATAAGGATGAAAATTTTATATGGTATCCTTCAAAGTATGGGGAATACAAAACTAAAGAGGGGTATAAATGCCTATATAAGTCCAAAGGTCTACCTAGAACTGATCTCCCCATTGATCTATGTTGGAACAACATATGCCTTCCTAAAGCAGGAATGTTCACTTGGTTAGTCTTGCAAGGGAAGATCCTAAATGTCCAATTCTTAAAAAGAATCAGTATACAAGGGCCCTCTAGGTGTGTTCTTTGTAAATCAGATGAGGAAAGCATGAACCATCTTCTATACAGATGTGATTTTGCATAAAATTGTTGGTTATGGTTAATCAAAAGACTGAATTAGAGCTCTACCTTCCCTTTAGATATTTTGGTTCATCTTAAAAATTGGCCCAAACCAAATCATAAAGACTTATATAGTAGCATTTGGACCATTTCCCCCTCCCTTCTGCTATGGGGGATTTGGAAGGAGAGGAATAGAAGAATCTTTAATGATTCTACGGTGGAACTAAGTCATTTCCTTTATAAATTGGAGACAACAATTTTTGAAGTAGTTAATAACATAAACTTCTTAGGAAATAACACTAATATATTCTCAACATGGGATGATAAGACAAGGAATAGGTGGGTAGGACTAAAGATTCCCCCAATTAATCACAACACAAAATCTAACAAAGATCAACCTATAAAGAATGCATATGGGAAAAACCTGGTTCAGGATGGCATAAACACAATTTTGATGGTGCTTCTAGGGGTAACCCAGGTATTGCAGGAATAGGAGTATGTTTACATAATAGTCAAGGGATCATGGTGGATAGTCTAGTTGAACCAACAGGTATTATAACTAACAATGAGGCGGCGTTTGTGGCTCTTATTGAAGGATTAAAGTTATGCAAATTGTTGGGGTTGAAGGTTGTAGAAATAGAAGGAGATTCTACCTTGGTAATTAATTCCATTAGGAAAGGTGAAACCCCAAACTGGTACCTTAATTGTTATGTTCAACAAGTAATAGAATTACTCAACTTTATTGAACATTTTACTTTGAATCGCATCTATAGAGAGGGTAACAAGGTGGTAGATAATCTAGCTAACCTAGGAGCGGATAAGGCTAAAAGTGGTATAGGATGAATTGGGTCTAGGTATAGTATTCATAGGTTGTCTAACTTTATTTAGCACTTGTAGATAGTTGTCAACATTGGACACTTAGTTAATATAGTTTTCAGATATTTAAGGAAATGACTAACTCGTCTAGTAGGGTCGATAAAAAGAAAAGGAATACCAACAGGTGTACGGTTAGTATTCAGAAGTAACCAAGAGGCTATGGGAAGTTTTAAATATGGGACTATGTTACAGACACTTCTACTCTTCTCCTTGACAAACAAGTAGAGCAGTATAAGACATGGTGACACCCATCAAGCTCAAATGTTCAAAGCAACAAGTGGCCTTTGAAGAGGCAGCTACAATAAAAAGACTTCAGAAGACAATGCTGGTCACCTATGAAATAGTGATAAGAATTGTCTTTAAAACTCTAGTGGATGAGTTCATCAGAAATGATAGTAGGCATCGGGTGAATTTAGATATTCATACTATTTTTATTGCCTTGGCTACACAGATAGTGTTGATTAACTGATGAATATTTGATGTCGTTGATGTCAAACCTTAACTGGTAAGATAGTTGCTATCTTGTAAAGTGCCATATCAATTGATTGATGAAGAAGATTTGAAAAGAGGAGATAACAAGAAGACCTGGTGAAATGGTTGAGTTATGTGAAGCTACAACGGGTACTTGATGAGATTGCACCTTGGTAAGATAATATTTTGTTTATCTTTTACACCAAGTGAAGATTGGAAGACTAAAAGTTTAGTCTTGACTGAGTAAGAGAGCAGAAGATTAAGGAACTTATGTTTGTGCCGAGTGATGCGAGTGTCGACCGAGTGTAAGTACATGCCAAGAAAATATAGTTTCGACTGAGCATCGGTATTTACCAAGCATTAGAAAATTACCAAGTTATCTAGTGATGACCGAGCGAAAGAACACAGTGATGACCGACTGTTAGTATTTTGACAGTTTGAGGAATATTTGAGATCCCAGTCGACATAGTTGATTTCTTGGGATATGTGAAATGTATTTAAGATAAGGATGATCATTGTGGAGAATTAAATGAGCATTTAATATATGTTTAACCATTTTTATGTATGGATTCAAGAAGGAGATTTAAGATGTATTCTACAAGGTAGATGGAAAATGAAATGTTGGAAGGATTCGTTAGATCTATCCAAACCCTAAGATCTATGATGATGATTAAGTGGAAAAAGATCTAGCTACCTTATTAGAGAGGTATAAGATTAACCTAATTGTAGGTTATGGATACATAGGTTAATTTAGTTGATTAGCAAATCTAAGTAGAAGGCTAAGAAGGTAGAGAAGAGTAGTACAAGACTGCACAGTGGTGATTTCTTGACGGATTTCCAAGCAGATCTCAGTGATAGAGATGACAATGCAGGCTAGTCACTGAATTAACATTTGAGTGAAAGTGGATCTGTATTTGCAAAGTGAGTTGTTTGTTTCAGATCACATTACTGTTACTTTCCAACCATTGTATCAGTGCAAAATCCTTTTAACCAAGGTTGATCTAACAGTCATATTGTAAATCCTTTAATCAAGGTGACATTCGAATGGAATGTACTAAGTCCTCTAACAAGGCTCACTTTTAACAGGGTGATTAAATCCTTTAACAGGGTCACATTTAACAATGTGTATTGTAACCTTTAACAGGGTTGGCTCCTCACAGAGCTCACTTCAGAAGAGTGAAAATTGGTAGCATGTTACTGGTGGTTTTTCCCATATTGGGTTTCTACGTTAAATCTTGATGTCATACTTGTGTGAATGTTATATGACGTGTTTCATTGTTAAGAGTTTTATATTCTGCAAGTTGATTACTTTAGGATTGTGAACTGAAAGTTTATGTTACTAATTATATGTTATAGAGACTGAGTGGATTGTTGAGTAGATCTAAGTTGGTGAAAGTGTTTGAAAGTTCAATTGGTACTTCTGGACCTAAGGATAATTGATCCCCCCCTCTCAGTTGTTCTAAATCATTCTAATAATTGGTATTAGAGCTTTGTGGTGCTTGTAAGGAAAATTTTGAAGGTACTTGAAGCTAAAGATCAAGATGTATAAAAAGGAGGTACCGAGGCTGGACAAAGAGAACTTCCCTACATGGCAAAGTTTGATGAAGCTATACCTAGCTAGAATTGGAGAAACAAAAAAATACTATGTGGAACATGACTACATAAATGTGTTGACAACTCATCAAATGAATGAAAAACAAGAACACAATCAAGCAATGTTGGAGATTGCATCAGCCCTAAGTTATCCTGAATTTGAAGACATAAAAGACTGTAAAATTTTAAAAGAAATGTGGGACACACTGGTAGCTATATATGGAGGAGATACAAATGTACTGAGAGCCAAATCTGAAAGCTTGAGAGGTAATTTTAATGAAATAAGAATGTTAGATGGTGAAACTATTGTTCAATATTGCATCTGAGTTAAGGAGGTTGTGAATGCTATTAGAGGAGCTAAAGAAACTATTAATGATGATAATGTTATTAGCAAGGTACTAAGAACCCCACTTCCTATTTATGCTATTAGAGTATCTGTTATACAAGAACTGAGATGTACTCCTGGTAACAACTTAACTCTGGAAGGTCTAGTTGGTAGAATTATTACTTTTGAGTTATCAAATTTTGATAATTTCACCCCTCACAATGTTGATTCTACATTCAAATCCCTAGATTTTGATTGTCATTACCGCACAAATGACTTAATTGTGAAATATATTTTAATAATCCCTAAATTTTAATATGCATTATTAACATTTTCTTTTATTTGCATCATCATAATTTAAACATTTTAATAGCTCAACATATCATAAGTTCCTTTATCAAAATTACATTCATGCTAGGTAACATGACAGTAAGTACACAAAGATCTTGTTTCCACAAAAGTATCATTAACATTCCATAAAGAGATATTTTATATCATTTTTCATTTGGGCAATCAGGAAAGAGAGATTAGAAATCATTAAGATATGAAATATCCTATGTATTTCAGTACTCCATAAACCTTTAGAGCAAATGAGTAAACATAAACATCATTTGAATACTATCTCATTTCATCATTTCACAATAAATTATTTTGAACCCTTTTCTTTAAGAGATAACACCCTCACTCCTAGATACAATATTTCATACTAAATCTAAGATTATTTCCTTTTTAAATGGACACATTATGTAATAAAAGAGTCATGATCAAGTATCACAATCAACTTTCCTTTAGCATAGATAACATATAATCTTTTCCCTTTTCTTTCACCTAGATCTACATATTCCCTACACTTATTAAAGTACATCACATTAAAATGTTGATCATTTATAGATAACTTCATTCAAGAGATCACAAATACGCAAATACATATTACATAAAGTACAAGATACTTGTTACAATAGAAAAGTCTTCAACTACAATTCTGGAAAGAAGCATGCACTAGGATCATCCATAGAACCACAAACAATACCTCGATATAAAAATATTAACCACCCAACCACATGGATCCAAAGAAGTCCACTCCCCCGTGCTAGGGGATAAAAACCAAGTTCCATGCAATAGGTATCAACTAGGATATTCCTAAGTTGGCAATAAAATCACAACACAAAGGGATGAACAATAAGGCAAATAGGACCAACTGAGACATGACCATCAATAGCAGGATCTCTGAAATGGGTTCTCTACCCATAAATACACATTATGAAGGCATAAGGAAACCAAATTACAACCTTATGGAATTAATAAAAATGTCACAACATCAATTGATTGAGTTTATAAAACCAACAATTGTCCCTAATCCACTGGACAACCCTAAACCCTAATATGACACTCAAATTAATCCAAAACAAGAGGAATATAAATGAACCATACATGATAAAAATCATTTTCAGAGTAAAAATAATCTAATTAAATCAAAAATATGATACTATCAGCCTCTGATAACCATACCACCCCTTAAAACTTGGTAATCTTATTTAACTAATTTATTTCAAATAAGGATTAAATGCAAAGAAAAGTCATCAAAGAATAGTCACCCATATCTTCCACAAAACACATAATCAATCTAATCACTTGGTTGAATATTTATATAACATCATTAGATACTCTCAATCTAATTTTTATAAATATTCAACGGTAGGAAATAAAGTTATGGCTTCTGTCTAAAATAGAAAACCCTATTTAGGGTTCAGACCAGCCTTCACTAAAATGGTTGTAACTTTCACAAAATCTAATAAATATACTCGAAACCAATGGAAAATGAAAGATAAGACAGAGGAAAATCTATGATATAAAATTTAAATTTTTATATGACCATACTAGTCTATACCATACGAATACATTTGATTGAAAAAGTGGAACAAACAAAGGACAGGTATAGTCTGACAAAATGTCTATAATAGGGCATTAATTAGACCCTAAAAAGGAAATCAGAGAGATACTCATTTGGTCTCTTAGAATTTCCCTTCCATAACATCAACCAAGGAAAAACTTAGACTCAATTTAGATTATTGAAATAACAAATCTCCAAAAATGGGTTGCTAAAAACCTTAGGAAAATACATGACAATTTTTACAAAAAAGAACTCAAAACTTTTTTAAAAAATCTAGGAATGGAAAGTATAGATATAATATATCATGAGAATATATAAATAGATCCATATTTTATTACATACATAAAGAAACCAATAAATTCAATCCATACCTCAGGTCCTACGAAGGTTCAACCAAAGAAAGAGGAAGAAGACAAACAAGGAAGACAAATCCAAACTTGAGATGCATCCTTCAAACCCTCTCCACTTTCAGAAATATCCATGGAAAGTACAACCAAGATTTTCCTCAAGGTTTTAGCCCATCTCACCCTCAAAATAAAAAGATAATCCATATAATTAGATTTCTCAAAGGTAACCAACCCCAAACTAACTCTTAACTTAAAGGCATAATTAAATTACTCAATATAATTATAAACTCACAACTATATATAATTTATAAGGAATACTTTATAATCATTAATACACATATTTATTATTATCATAATATAGTGTACGCGGTTTGAATTCATGGTTCCTTCGCTTTCCAACAACGAGGGTTAGTAGCACCGGTTTGCAATAGGGAAATCAATACAAAAATTACTAATAACGAATACTTAACATATCAATAAAATATACAAGCAAAGAAAAGGAAAACAAATGAATGCAAACCCGATTTGCTTGAAGCTTATATTGTCTCTCTCTAATCCTTCTGAAACATTGTTTTTGATGCTTAGTATTGGTGTGAGCAGCGTCTATGACTTGGGAGCGTCGAGAATTTGATAATTGAAATGTGTGTGTGATCGCAAGATGGCTTGAATGCTAGAACCAATCTGACAAAGTAATAGTGCATGTGAGCTTGAAATCCTAGATGTATGATCGCAAGAAGGCTTGATGCTTGAACCAATCTGACAGAGTAATGGCACACATGAGCTTGAAATCTTGGATGTATGATCGCAAGAAGGCTTGATGCTTGAACCAATCTGACAGAGTAATGGTGCACGTAAGCTTGAAATCCTATATCCTTCAAATGGTTATGAAGGGTTTGTTAGATAGGAATTGAGAATGAGATGAATGATTGAGATCAATCACTAGAGATAGGAAGTTGAACGGTTGAGATCAAAGGGAACTAGAGAAGCCATCAATAAACTCAACCTCTTCAACTAGGAGAGAGGAGATAGAGTTTGGTTAACTGAAAAGTTGATTTTGAGTTACCTTTTAGAACTGAAGAGGTGGGTGGAGTTACCCATGCGAACTCAAGAGATGGGTGGAGTTACCCATGTGAACTCAAGAGATGGGTGGAGTAACCCATGTGATCTAATTAAGGATTATCTCTTTTAATATAATTGATTATTTAATTCATTTATGTAATTAAAGTTTTCAACATGTGAGATAATTGAATTCTTTTTTATTTAGAATTGCTTTATTGAATGAAATTAAATTAATCTAATTGGAAGAATTTAATTAGTAAGTTTAAATCTTTCAATTTAAACTATAGGAAATTGAATTGAATTAATTAATTAATGATAATTAATCAATTAAGGTTAATTAAATAAATAAAATTAATTATTTAATTAATTTTGGGAATTTGATTAGATGATTTGGGGAATGAATTTAGAAGAAAAAAGATAATTAATTAACGATTAAAAAAGCATTAATTAATAGATGAAAATTAGTGTTTTTAATGTCAAGTTGCAAGTCTATCCATTTTAGGGTGTCTACATTTGCCCATCTTTGATACAATGTGATTCATCACGTTGTGTCAAAGAATTTTCAGATTTGATCTTGCCCCAGTGACAGCAGGTGGACCATATGCCCCCTCAACAAATTAAGCATAGAAAATGCGTCAGATGAGCATTAATTTGTTGAAAATGTGAATCATTATATGATGATGATGAATGTATTCCTATGTTAGTTGTGATGTTATTGATGATGGATGCATTGATTATATGATCTACTATGCACATGTTTTGGATTTTTCTTATGCAATAAATGAATGCAATCTACTATGTACAAAATATCTGAGTAAATGCATGTGTTAGTTACAAGAAAGTTAAATGGAATTGTTTCTTTGGGATGGATTGATAGATATGAATTGATAGAAAGGATGGTTGATGATTGATAGATATGAATTGATAGAATGGATGAGTGACCCAAGTAGCTGTCGTGTTTCCAATTTTTGTCATCATTACATCTTTTTATGAAATTCTGAAGAGTGTCCAATGCATCCAGATCTCAGACCATCCGGATACCGCTATGACCTGTTGATAACCAGAAGGAGTAGAGAGATTGAATAGAAAGAGAACTTAGTGCACCCAGATGTTGACCATATGGATACAACTATGTTCCCTATTTTGAAAAGAAAGAGAGCCAAAAGCACCCATATATTGACCATCTGGATAACACTTTGTTCTCTGACAATCCAAAAAAAGATAAAACCAAGATAGAATTCCAATGCACCTAGATCTCAGACCATCTGGATACTGCTATGAACTCTTGATTTTGAAAAGAAAGACAGAAAACCAAGATAGAATTCCAATGCACCTAGATCTCAGACCATCTAGATACCTCTACGAACTCTTGATTTTGAAAAGAAAGACATAAAACCAAGATAGAATTCCAATGCACCCGTATCTCAGACCATCTGGATACCGCTATGAACTCTTGGTAATAAACAAGAAGTTAATAGAGAAGGAATGTCCAATTCTTTCCCAGGGTTAAGCTTAGATCATGGAACTGCGTGGCTGTCAGATAAGTGACAGTTCCTACCGCATTTATCCTAAATCATCATGGTCCTAGAATCAAAGTGAACATTCCACAAATAGCAATCAAAGAAAATAAGTTATGATCCATCATAGCTACTCTCCTCACTTGGTGGATCTTGGAGTAGTGTAAAAACATAACCGTAAAATATAGACTGACATCTGACTGAAAACTAACCTAGTCAAAAAATTTATTGTTCCTTGATTCAGTTTGATTCTCTTGATTGGCTTAACCCTCTTGATAGGCTTGATATGCTTTATTATCTTAATTGTGTCTGGTTTCAGTAATAGATGACTCATATAAGACTGACCTGTCTGGTTTTGAGTGTATCCATCACTGTGTAAGTCAATTGATTTGATTGATTGATTGGTTGATTGTGTTTGGTTTCAATAAAAAATGACTCATATAAGACTGACCTGTCTAGTTTTGAGCGTATCCATCACTGTGTAAGATGATTGACTTGATTGATTGATTGTGTCTGGTTTATGTAATAGATGACTCATATAAGACTGATATGTCTGGTTTTGAGAGTATACATCACTGTGTAAGACAATTGATTGATTGATTGATTTGATCATTTTTGGTGGTTGATCAAGTTGTGTCAGATGGGCCCAATGTTGATTCAAAAATCTCATGGTTTTGACATTAATAGATTGGCTTGGTTGCCAGTTTGCTTGCTGATAGATTTGATAGATTGATAAAGTTGTGTTATATGGGCCCAATGCTGATTCACAAAGCTCGTGGTTTTGACATTGATTGACTTGGCGTGATCACTCTTTGCTTTTTTGATAATCGAGTTGGTTTTATTGCTTTAGATTTTGCAATTTTTTTTTTAATTTTTTATGAAGATTGATTTGTTTCAGGACATTTTAATTTTTTAGGATTTTTTGATGAGTATTTTGATTTTTAGGGATTTTTTCAGGACATTTAGAATCACCCCTTAGTTTGGTGGACCAGTACTAACCATGGATAAGTGTTGGTGCTCAGAGGGTATTGTGCTTCTGGATTTATTTTGGCTAGTCAGTCTTGCATGCGAAGTTGGCTCAAGCTTTTGGTCTTGGAGTTCATTGATGGTGAAGATGGATTTGAACACTTGGCGCCTGTTTGCCAGGTTTTCACCAAGGTACCTACTCAATAGCACATGTTTGCAAGGTTTTCACTGAGAGAGCAATTTTGTTTCTCTTTACTTTTTTGCTTTTTTTTTGTTGTTGTTTCCAAAGCACCTATTTGTCAAGTTTTTACCAAGGTAACCTCAAGCGTAGAACCTCTTGAGGTGCATGTTGTTTATGTATCCAGGGAACTGATCTCCTTCTGGTGTTTCCAGTTGGTATGCCCCACTCTGGGTAGAGTTAGCAATGACATATGTTCCTATCCAGTTAGGTTCAAACTTTCCTGTTTTCACTCGCTTTGCTTGGTTCTTTTGATTTTCCATGAGGACTAGGTCTCCTACCTCAAAGGTGTGTGGCTCACTTTCTTATGATAGTTCCTTATAAGGCAATTCTGATAGCCTTGTAAGTGGTTGAATGCATTTTGTCTTCTTTCATATAATAGTTCCAATTCACTGAGCCTTGCTACTCTGTAGTCTTCATTTGAAATCAGTTTCTTCAATGATATCCTTAGGGATGGGATTTCCACTTCGAGGGGTAGGACCGCCTCTGATCCATATACTAGTGAGAAAGGGGTGGCTCCTATAGGTGTTCTCATGCTTGTTCTATATGCCCATAATGCGGGACTAAGCTGTAAATGTCAGTCTCACCCTGATTCATTCACTATTTTCTTCAAGATTTTCAAAATGGTTTTATTTGTCTCTTCAGCCTGGTTGTTCCCTTGAGGATAATAGAATGAAGAGAAACCTTGTCTTATTTGGAATTGTTCACATAGATCTTCAACATCTTTGTTTTGTAAAGGTGTACCATGATCTGTCAGGATGGTTTGGGGAATTCCATACCGACAGATGATGTTGTTGAGTATGAATTTTGAGATCTTTTCTAGTGATGTAAGTGAGAGGAATGGCTTCCACCCATTTAGTAAAGTACTTTGTTGCTGTAGTGATGTAATTATGTCCATTAGATGAGGTTGGTGTAATCTTACCAACTAGGTCAAATCCCCACATAGAATTTTTGAATATTGCCCCCAGTCTAGCAAGGCGAGGAAATTATGGATTGATGGATGAGCTGGTACATGGATGAAGGTCAAAGGTCTCTTAGTATGTCTTGAAGTTGTTTGGATGCCAAGGATAACATGTTTCTCTGCAAGATAAGGGAGTGGACATGACAAGATAAGATAAAGACATGGTGCATTGATTGGCATGTGGTTGACAAGAGTGGACATGTCAAGAGGATGCTGAAAACAAGTTTTGCATTTTTTTTTAATCTATATTTTCTATCAAGACTGGTGCAGGAGCACCTAGGCTAGCCTCCATTGGTTAGTAAATTCTGGCTTGTACTTGACTCTAGCCAAGTCAAGAACTTATTTTATTTTTCTTTAGGAACTTAGAAGGTCTCTTGCTATGTTGGCTAGATGAGTTAGTCATTAGGACTAAGGTCACAATAATAGCCTTTGTTAGTTGTTTATTTAATTTCTTAAGTTAGAAGCTTAGCTTAGGTGAGAGTCTTAAATGTGTTCTAACACATCTTGTTGTTATAAAGATGCCATAAGGTTATAAATGGCTTTGGATCCTCAAGCCATAGGAGGTTAGAAGCCCAAGAATATAGGAACATGGCATATGTGGAAGTTGCCAAATGTTCAAAACAAGTTGTCTTCAATTTTGCAATTATTGCAAAAGAGTGCATGCCATTCGGGTATCTTTGGATTCCTTAAGTTATAGGAGGTTATGCTCGACCAAAAGGCCCTAAAATGAAGGAAATGGCATCTAATGATACCTAAGACTTGAACACAAAGTATCATGGAAGCATGTAATAGTTTGGAGAAAAAGTTAATAGAGCTCTGCAAGCGTTTTTACAGAAAATTACTGGTGTTTTTGTAGACAGTCACACTTAATGGACTGAATGACTAAAACCAGTGCTAGATTAGTGTTCTATAGGTTGTTTATGAACTTTTTCATTTGAAGTGTTAGTCATTTTGAGGTCATCTATCTTCTGATTTTCAGCAATCTAGTTTAGGGTGTCTAATTTACTAGTGTTTTGAGTAGTTTAGGAAGTCATGGCTCCCCCATGAAATCTAACCGTGGATAATAATCCATATTAGATAGAAATGGTAGAGGATTCATTATTTTATATATTTTTAGGAGTTAGGATTCTGGAAAGTATGAGGAACTATTTTATATGCTAGGCCCTAGACGAGTTTGTGAAGCCCGGTTAGAGGTCTAGAGGTAGAAAGAGTGATGAAACATTGCATGGAGGTATGGATTTGTATGAGTGAAGGAGTTTTTCATGAAGTTAAACATCATATATAACCATTATAGGCAGATAGAGGTCCTACCAATTGTTTAGGATTTGGTTTGAACAAGTTTATTATCAAAATCACAGTTTAGTCCTAGAAATTAGGCCTATTGTCCTTGTTTGTAGGAAGTACATGTACAGTCACTGTCAGACCCAGAAACTTCATGAATGTTTAAAAAATTCCAAAAGGGTATTTGAATCAAGTCTTAGTTTTCCAAGTTGTTTGGAAAAGTTTTGCAAGAAATAGGAAAAGGTGACTGGTTAGGGCTACTAGAATAGGCCTATTTTTAAGGTCAATTCATGAAGATTCATGGAATCCGATAAGAAGATGATTGAAGACCCTTCCAAGATGGATCAAATGGGAAAGGAAAATAAATTTTTCATGATGGAGAAGACCCCTGCAATGTTGGAGCATGTTTATGGAGATTTGGCACTTGGAGTCTTCTAAGTGAGTGAGGAGAAGTGAATCAAAACTACGGTGTTGATCATTCAAGGTTAAGTTTTCAGAGATTGACTCTTATAGCAGAGTTTGAATAGGTCTTAGTTAATGATCTAAGCCTATTAGAAGATCTTATAGAGGAATAGGATCCTAGGAGGCAAGTGAAATCTCTTGGAGGGTGTGAAAGCAAGCCTTGAAGTTTGTCATACATCGTATTGGTATCAGAGCTTGGATTTGGTCAAGCTTGTGGTGGATGTTGCAGCCTACTGAATCAGTGGGAGAGAATAATTATGAAAGTTCAGAGAAGAACAAAATCATTGTGACTAATGTTGAGTCAGCCAAAAAGGTGGATGAGCAAGAAGAAGACAGTAGATTATTGAGAGAGAGGTTGTCTCAAATGGAGCAAATCTTGGGAGAAGTCTAAGACAAAGCAGAGAAGATGAAGGAAAAGATAGATCAAAAAGAAGAAGAAGAAGCAAGGGAAAAGGGAGTGGATATAGAAGAGGAAGTTCCAACTCCTGATCCTATCAATGATCAAGAACCCTTCCTAAAGGCATTGAAGGCTTTAAGTGGCAAAGCTTTGGAGGGTGTGCCACTATATAGTGGACAAATGGATCCAGATTCAGTTGTGGATTGGATAGACATCATAGAGAACCATTTTGAATGTGATCTTATCACAGAGGCCCAAAAAGTGAGTGTGGCCAAGTTAAGATTGAGAGGATCAGCTCTTACATGGTGGAAGTTTGTTCAAACTGAAAGGGAGAAAGAAGGAAAGAGTCTTATACTCTCATGGAAAGGAATGGTATCTAAGCTCTAGCAAAATTACTTGCCTGGTGATTATGAAGTTCAGCTTCATAGAAGGAGACACAATCTTAGACAAAAAGATTTGGATGTCGAAGCATACACTAAAGAGTTCCAAAAATTGTGCTTAAGGTCACAAGTGGTTGAAGATGAAAGCATCAAGCTAGCTAGGTATATGAATGGACTCAAATGGTCTATTCAAGAAGACATGAGTCTTGTGAACTTCAAAAACATATGCCAATGCTATCAAATGGCCTTGAAGATAGAGGAGAAATGCAAAATAAAATAAGAACAAGGTTCTAAAGGAAGAGGTAAAGGAAGGGATAATAGAGGATCAAGAGGTGGCTATGGTGGAAGGAGTTCTGAATCAAGAACACAAGGAGAAGTAAAATACAGTAAGCAGAAAGAAGGAAGTTCTAGTAGAGGTGGTAGAGCAAGGAACTCAAGTTTCAGAGGTAGAAGTGGTGGACAAGGATGAAGAGGCAATTACTTGGCCAATATGAAATGTTACCATTGCAATCAAATGGGGCACCCTACTTATAGGTGTCTAGAGAAAAGTAGTACTTCTCAAGGAGGTAACAAGAGGACTAATCTAGTCCAAGAAGACACAAGTGCAGCTGATAAACACCTTGAGGTACCATTGAACTCAGAGGAAGGTGAGAACCTCATGATGAGGAGGACATTGATTAAGGAACCAGTCAAGGAGGAGTCAAGCCAAAGGAGGTCCTTGTTTAGGATCAAATGTAAGATGATGAATAAGAAATGTAGGGTCATCATTGACTCTGGTTCTACTAACAACATTGTGTTAGAGGAGGCTGTTAGAAAATTAAATATGACAAGAATACCCAACACTAGTCCTTACAAGGTCACTTGGCTCAATAAGGGACAACATGTCTTGGTAAATGAACAAGCTTGGGTGGAGTTCTCCATAGGAAGGTATAAAGACAAGGTCT